>CM030867.1:2404868-2682368 GCA_018105865.1 Metaphire vulgaris | reverse complement strand
TTCGCCATTCGAAGCGGACTTGCTGAGGTAGGACCGCTTCAGGGTGTTGACCCCGCCGGGCCTCGACTCGTCCACCTCGCCCTGGACGCGAGAGCCGGTCCGAGGCGGCTCCCGGTAATGATGCTGCGGAGCGGGACGTGGGGGAGGAGGAGCAGGAGCAGGAGGAGCAGGAGGAGGAGGAGGCGGCGTGTAGTCGTAGTTAACCGAATGGGGTCGCGGGGGTTTCGGTGGGGCGTCTTCCCTGGCGGCGGAGGGTGGCTTGGCGGGGGTTTCCGACGCGGGGGGCGCCGCCGCCGCAGCCTGTGTCTGTGGCTGTGTCCGCCCGCCCTGTTGCTTGCCCTGCATCTGGTCTAGCTGTTGCCGGAGCATCTCCGCCTGTAGACTGGAGGCGAGGACCTGTTTTTCCAGTTCCTTCATCTGCAGCTGGGCCTGGAGATCGGCTGCCTGCTGATGCATTTGCTGTGAAGGACACAACAGCACACTTAACGAACAGCAACGTGGTCGGACAAAATGTCAGCGGACAAAATGTCACAGGCAAAATATCATGAAGACAAAATGTCATTGGATAATAAGTCACAGACAAAATATTACGGGGACAAAATGTCAGTGGACAAAATGTCGCAGACAAAATATCTTGGAGACAAAATGTCAGTGGACAAAATGTCGCAGACAAAATATCTTGGAGACAAAATGTCAGCGGACAAAATGTTACAGACAAAATATCTTGGAGACAAAATGTCAGCGGAAAAAATGTCACTAACAAAATGTCACGGGTTAGGGTTAGGGTTACATTTTGTTCGTTGACTCTTTGTCCCAATGAAATTTTGTCTGTGACGTTTTGCCCGTGACATTTTGTTCGCGGACATTTTGTCCCATCACCGACAGATCGATTTTCTTGCAGCACATTAACTACTATTGGTCATACAGTAGGTGCAAAAAAAAGTTGACCAAAGAAGACCAAGTGTTACTTAAATACAGCTAAAACTGAACATCCATGACTTTGCGAATCAAAGTACTAAGACAGATATTGGAATTAGACGATAATAAAACTAATTTGGACGTTTAATTTAAAAAAAACCCTTACGTCATGGGAACATTTTATTTAAACTTTGCGACTCTACAGTGTAAAACACATACTAACTAACAGGCATTTAGCAATGGGAATAGGGATTAGGGTTCTTGGCCGGTCATGTTACATGGTGCAAAAACGTGGGCTATCTCTAAAGTCACGAAGGAAAGAATTTGACCATGCAGAAATGTGGTTCTTAAGAAAAATTTTGAAAATATCTTGTACTGAAAAGAAAACGAGTGAATTAGTACTCGAAGTGGCAGACACACAAAGAAAATTGCTTTCTACAATACGTAAAAGACATCTTGAATTTTTGGACATATAATGAGGAAGAACGGAGTAAAAAAACCTACTGGTAACTACTGGAAAAGTCGAAGGCAGAAGATCAAGAGGAAGACAAAGAATGACGTATATCAGTAGTTTACTGACTGATGTAAAGGGGGTAACTATAGAATTAGAACTCATACAAGCAACACACAACAGAGAGAAATGGAAGTCCATAGTCGCAAAGTTAGAAACAAAGGACACCTTCTTAAAAGAGGCTAATCAGCATACAAATGTAATCAGCATACAAAATCTATCAGGTACACCAAAAATCACGAAATAAACTAAAATCGTGTCGTACTGTACAGCGAAATACAAAGGAACAGGGGCGGCTCCCTGTAGGGGATGACTGGGGATGCATCCCCCACCGACCTGTTTTTGCTTGTCAGCGTTTTCAGGGTTGACCCGGGTCCGAGCCGCTACATGTCGCCGGCCACCGGGGCCCTGTTGACAGTGCCTAGTCTAGACTCCTGGACTCCGGGGAAAACTGTCAAGGCCGGGGGAAGTCAGTTAGGGGCTTGCTGTTAGTTGATGTAGTATGCCAAAATTTTCTGGGGGGATTTGAAATTTCGAGGGGGCTATTTCCCCCCGGAAACGGCCTAGATTAAACCCTGCCTATTGACATATATATATTTATATATATTTATATATATATACTGTATTGGTTTACTGGGAAAAACAGTGCAAATTACTTTTTTGATTTATAAGCAGGTTTTACCACGTCCCGGCCTCCTACAAGTCTCCATCTGCCTAGAATTCATTGCATCATTGCACCCCCACCTCACCAACTTTCTAAAAATTCATTGCATCTCCCCACTAAGAATTCTTGGAGCCACCACTACAAAAATAACATACGTCTAGTATTGGAAATTGTGTGAATGTAATTAGTCCCACAACACATTGTCGAAATGTTTAGATTGGCAGCCAAGAGGGGCCACGGAGGCCACGGGGGCCACGGGGCCAACGGGGCCACAGAGCCAAGGGGCCAAAAGGAGCTGAAACTTCGACCCTGATGCTCAGAATTTTTGAGAAAAGGGAACTTTGCGAGTAATAATAAAATTAAATAAATCTGTCACCAGTTGTTGTTGCTGTTGGAGACGAAGGTGCTGAATGAGCTGCTGTTGCTGCAGCTGCTGTTGCTGAATCTGTTGCACCTGTTGCTGTTGCTGCTGATGCAAGAACTGTTGCTCCTGCATGATCTGAACCGTCGGGTCGATAACTGCAGGAAACGCTGAACAATAAAGAAACAAACCGTCACAATAATAATAATAATAATAATAATAATAATAATAATAATAATAATAATATAATAATAATAATAATAATCATCATCATCATCATCATAATCATCATTATCATCATGGTTGTCATCACCACCACCACCACCATCATCATCATCATCATCATCATCACCACCACCCCTCTCCGTCATCATCGTCATGGCGTCGACGTAATCATCATCATCATCATCATCATCATCATCATCATCATCACCGTCGCCGTATTCGTCGTCGTCATCATCATGTTTTAAGAAAATGTGATGCCAATACCACCACCATCATTATTATTATCACCGTCATCATCACCACCATCATCATCATCATCGTCGTCGTCATCATCATCATCATCATCATCATCATCATCATCAACTCTTTGTAAAGTCTAACTGCCATGTTGTCTCTACTGTTCTTCCAAGTCCTTGGGACCGTTTCCCGCTCACCAGTCAATGGATGACCGCCCTGAAGAGCATGGCCACCGAAGGTTGGCAGAACGCCCGGTGCCGCCGTCAGCATCCCCATCGACGGCTGGGCAAACGCCGCTGGGGACTGAATGATTCCACCCGGCTGCATTCCAAATGGCGCGAAGCCGTAAGCTCCACCACCACCACCACCACCTACTGCTCCAAGACCATACTGGAAAGAGAACATGGAAAAGACACTCGCAATCAATTAACAACGATTGCGAAACGCCTAAAAGAGATTGATGTATGCCTCGAATCTAATGATCAAATATAAACTAATGACTGACTGAAGACTGTCTGACTGACCGGCTGACTAAGCAACTGACTGACTAGTTAACTAACTGACTAACTGACTGACTGACTAACTAATTGACTGATTGACTGACGACCGACTGACAGACTGATTAAATAACTGACTGATTATAATTGACTAAGTAGCTGACTGACTGACTTAGTTACTAACTTACTTACCGACCGATTGACTGACTGGAGACTGACTGACCGACTGACTAAACAACTGACTCACTGACTAACTGACTAGTTAACTGATTCACTGACTAACTGACTAACTGACTGACGGATTGAATAATTGACTGACTAACTAAACAACTAATTAACTGACTTATTGACTAACTAATTGACGTACTGACTGACTGACTCGTTGACTGATGATCGACTGACGGACTGACTAAATAACTGACCTACTGACCATGGGCGTCCGCAGACATTTTTCCAGGAGGTGCAAAACAAGGTTTTGTGACGAAAGAAACAAGTAATTTAACTTTTTCATAACTCCATAATGTTTCCAGGGGGTGAAATTCACCTCCTTGTACCCCCATCCGGACGCCCATGCTACTGACTGACTGACAGAATCACTGACCGACTGACTGACTGTCTGGCTGATTCAATCTCTGACTGATGTCAGCATGATGTCTTCAGGTCTAAGCTTAAATCATTCCTTTTTCTAAAATCATATCCTCCATAGCTGTAACAACCTAGCCTCACTGCCCTTTGGATGTTGACTATTGCCTGGCTGATAATATACCTTCCCCATAGCTACTTTAAGAGAGGCTGAGCGCCTAAGAATAAGCAGCTACTGTTGTGCTGCTTTCCAAGGCGCTATAGAAATCCACGTGATTTTACTTTATTTTACTTTACATAATGTCTCATAGTTGAATGTCCACCTGTACTGGAATTGCATCCCCACCACCTTTGAGGTTTCTCGCCACAGCCTGATTGCTTCCCAGGTCCTGGACTTGACCGCTCAGAGCCTGCTTGAAGATGTTGTCCACCCAGGCGCCCATGTCATAATCGTCTTCGGACTTCTGCTGCGGCTTCGGCTCGGCCTTCGGTTCCGGCTGTCTGGTGGGCAGCTTCTTCCTTTGGGCCTGAGGCGGCGGCGCAAGATGGCTGTCGGCCGCCTTCGGACGTTCCGTCGGCAGTCTCCGCACCGGTTCCGGATCGGGTTCCGGGACGATGGATGCGTAGCGGGTGTTGAGAACGGACTTCCTGGACAGTTCTTCCGGGATGTGCTCCTTGCGTTTGTTGAGAGCGCTCTTCTGAGACATCGCCTGTTGTTCCGGTGTTCGAGGGAATTCAGCGAAACCGGGTTTCAAAATACAGTAAAATTCAGGAATTTATGTTTGATTCAATATCCAGCAAGATTCAGGAATACAGCATCTTTGTTTGCGATACTTTTGGGACGAGCAAAACAATTATTATTATTATTATTATTATTATTATTATTATTATTATTATTATTATTATTATTATTATTATTATTATTATTATTATTATTATTATTATTATTATTATTATTATTATTATCGTGCCCCCTATTGAGTGCCTGCCTCCCAGTGGCCCCTTGTTGAGACCTATACTTAATACTACATACCTAACAACAAAATTTAATGGTTGACCCCCTCCCCATGATTTGAAGTTGCCACCCTAACGGCCCCCACTAGCCAAATCCTGGAGCCGCACTGGATTGGATTGGGCTGAGTTACGTTAAACTTTTTCATATTTATGGTTGGTTGGGTTGGGTCAGAAAATAAGTAATGGTTTAAGAAATTGCCATGCATTGCGTTGGGTTGGGTCAAGTAACCCAATTGCCAGCATAGGTTGGGTTGGAGATTTGATGGGTTGGGTTGGGTTCTAAGAAATGGACCCATGGCCATCCCTGATAATGCACTGGCTTGATTATACAGGGTGGTGCAAAATCCCCGGAATAGTCACATTAGGTTTGGCATTTAATATAGTCCGGGTTTTTTGCGCCACCCTGTATAGTTAATCATTAATCTTTGTTTGAATCATTTTCTGAGGAAATTTCAAAATTCCTTTACACTGCACGGAGCTGTATTTTATTTTTAAATTAGTAAAATTCACTGTTTTTCAAAATCTTATAAAATTCACAAAATTCGGAGGATTTTTGAGCACTGGCCTGTTCCGTGAGAAGGTACGCATCCTCCGGATTGATCCGGGTCGGAAGATGTTCCTCGACAACGGACGGTTTCTTCGGCGGCGGAGATGACGGTGGAGGCGGAGGCGGAGTCTCGACCCGTGGAGGAGATGTCATGACCTTGGGAGGTTGAGCCGGAGGCGGCGGGAGGGAGGCGATAGGTTGGTCCGCCAGTTCCTCCACTTCGAGGGGCATCACGCGAAGGCGCTCCGTATTGTGAGGTCTGAATGGGAAGACAATACACCAATCAGAATCCACACCAACTGTCAGATCGTGACATTTTTTGGCCAAATTTGGCAAATTTGTAAAATTTTTGAATTTTTTGGGCAAATTTTGGGCAATTTTTGGCGATTTTGCACATTTCACATTTATTTATTTATTTATTTTATTATGCATTATTTCTTAATTTCGTGGGGGGCACGACCCTCCCTATCCCCAAATGACGCCAATGTTAGATGCCGGTCTTATTAACCCTTTAACTGGGCGCCCCGAGTAACGCTCGTCCATTTTACATTGAGTTACAAATAGTTGCCCAGTTAAGGGGTTAATAAAATCTGTATTTTAACACTGCAAGGAAATCACATGCATCAAGTTCGGTTATGTGCGAGTGCTGTATAGATATAGACAAAGCACATCACCGCCAATAAAAAGGTCGGGTTTTTGAGAAAACTCGTATAAGGGCCCATCCATATAGTACGTAGGCCCTACGCACTGAGGGAAAGGGCGGGTCGGATTTTGGAAATTTTTCCTATGTACGCTGTGTGCAATGAAGAAGGAGGAGATGAAAATATGCCTTTTTGCGTACGTACTATATGGATGAGCCCTCTATAGAGAGCAAAACACTGGGTGGACTCACTCTCCCGGCCAGTGCTGCCTTCCAGTAGTCGAGGCCGAGCGCGAAAGGTCAGTCATGGTGAGAAAGTAGGCGATGGAACACGGAAAGTACGGGGGCAGCTCCATTTCACCGATGAGGTCCAGGACGTAGTCGTAACCGGCACATTCGTAGGTGTCGACGTCGTCGCGCAGCTGAACGCTCCACCCCGAGATTCTGTCGGTTATGCGCCTGCAAAAAAGTGGTTAAGACACCGTCAACTCTCCGTGATTTTTATCAAGATACGACAGTACGTTAGGTCGCGCAGTAAAATACACGTATTGTGCGTATTTTATGTGTACGAGGAATAAAATACCTGCGTTGTACTGTACGAAAATACGTTGGATGTGGTGTCAAGCTCGAACATACTTCCTCCGTGGTTCTCTATCGCCCATAAGCCTCTATGGTTACGGCATGGTAATACTGTGAGGCAACGTATTCTAATGTACGTAAATTTTACCGTGCGCGTGTTTTACGTATTTTATAATTAGAAATAAAGTACGTATAATTAATCAGTGTTGTGTAAAGATTCCAGGCCTTTGCAGGATGGGGGAAATTGACTTGGCTGGAAGGGAGAGGGAGGAGACACAGTCCAATGCAAAAATTCATGTCAGTGCTGGGATTTGGGGGACTTGTGTGAAATGGGGATCTTCATCCAGCAGGTCTGGATAAAACACTGCGTATAAAACGTACGGTCGAATAATTAATCTTGATTCGCATACATGTAGGTTAATCTAGTATTTCTCAGAAGCATAATACGTGACCAAAAAATGAAGCCAGGGTGTGGTGTAACTGGGGACAGACAAAAGGAACTCACCTTTACAGCGCAATTGGTCTGATTAGTTAATATAATTATGACCCGCATACGTGACCAAAGACAATTGGCCAACGCCAGTGTAATCTCACCGTGTATGCCGTTCACAGACTTCTAGCATTAAATTACACTAAGACCAGTGGCGCACCCTGGCGTTAGAGATAGACATAGTATCAGGGGCGTAGCCAGGAATTTGATTGGGGCGGAATGTGATTGGGGAGAAGGGATACAGATCTTAAAGAACGTTGACAATCTTTAAAAACACATTTAAATCTTTAAGGTAGCCTCTTTTTTTTGGGGGGGGAGGTATATATACCGATATATCCCCGTCGCTACGCCCCTGCATAGTACCCGGATTAGATGTCTTGCGCCATCACTGGAGAGAGGGCAAAAACGTATGTCGCCCCTAAAAAATATCCAAATTATGGATAGCATTGTCTTGGTTTTTGTAATGCTGCAAAGAAGATAGGTCTATTAACTTCTTTGATGCAAATTCGCTCCCAATGGCCTCAGCTATAACCAGGCTATTCAAAATGCCGTTTTAGGTCGATGTTGCTCTTGTGACGTCTGAAAGGTTCTATTCAATACATTATCCAATTTTAGGATTTCACAGGATTTTTTGAGATCTATTACCTGCTGCGAAACATGTTGACTGCAAATTCTTCCGCTGTTGTCCAAGATTCCACCTGAGAAATACCTTTCTCACCTGAAAACAACAGCGACGTTAAAACTAACCATAGATGTAATACAATACACGTTTTTGACGTTTTTTATGTTCTCTACGTTTTTTATGTTCTCTACGTTGTTTACGTTTTTTAACGTATTTTTAGATTTTTGCCAACGTTTTTTATTAATAGGAACTTGTATAATAACTTGTATTCCGACTAGATTTACCTCGTTATTTCTATCGTTTCTGCTCGCTACTTGCTATCACCGAATAATTGTTGAATTGAATTCATTGACTGGTAGATTGGGTGTTTGGAAACACGGGAAAATCATAATTATTGTCGCATTTGAATCTGTAACCAAACCTATTACTCATCGCCACCATCTTTGTCATCACCTTCACTACCATCGCCACAGAGCCATTTAAGGCATAGGCATGGTAGGCATGTGCCCAGGGCCCCGCGATTTATGAGGGGCCCCGCGGGCGGTGGAAAACAATTTTAAAAGGTCATCGCCGCTTTTTTGTTTGACTTTTATGAATTTTATACTCCAAAAGCAGAGCAAGAAAAACAGGTCATCACAACTTTTTTTAAATTGCCTAGGGCCCCCAAACTTCTTAAAACGGCACTGCATCACCATCATCACCTCCACCATCATCACCACCACCACCAGCGTCATCATCATTATCATTATCATTATTATCATCGTCATCGTCGCCATAAATGTCATCTTCTTCCTCTTCTTCTTCGTCCTCTTGGAGTCCAGTGGCGGTTCTAGGATTTCTTGGTGGAGATGAAACGAATTCATAGGAAGTCGGTGGGGGGAAATGAAAAGAGAGTGAAAAAATCACTAAACTTCCGAAAAAGAAAAAGGCTGACAAGCATAAAGGCAATTTTCCCGAATTTTACTAGACTCTTAAAGACAAATATGCTGACAAGCAAAAAAAGGTCACCCGCAGTTTTCCCCAGTCATTTTACTTGACTTTTACCCAAGAATAGTTTGACAAGAAAGAAAAGAGTCCGGTGGAGGGATTCATTCCATGTGGATTATGGAACCGCCACTGATCAGTGCCCCCCCATTGAGTGCCTGGCCCCCGGTGACCCCTGTTGGTACCCTATACTTAATACTACATACCTAACAACAAATGGTTGTCCCCCATGATTAGAAGTTGCCACCCCAGCGGCCCCCCACTTGCCAAATCCTGGATCCGCCACTGCCACTGATCGTGTCTATTCTGAGTTCGATTGTCCGTCCGATTTGCAGCGGTAATACTCTATACAGTGAAACCCGCTTAATTGCATAGGTGCCGTGCGAGCCTTGCCTATGCGACTAACAGGGCTATGCGAATAACCGGGACGTCTGATACACAAAACACTGGTTCGGGTTTTTATGTTGTTATGCGATTATGCGGATTATGCAATTAAGCGGTATACGATTAAGTAGGCTCCACTGTGTTCTGACCGAAGAGAGAGTGTTTCAAAGCGCTGGTTCGTCGCTTCTCCAGCTCTTACCGTCGAAAAAGGATCCATACAGTGCCATTGCGCCCCTCGTCCTATTCGTCGTCCATTCGAGGAGACAGGGCGGATAGGAGCGAGCCAACTCCGGAGCAAGTCCTATGCACTGGAGCAGTTTGTGTTGGCAGACCGCATCGTATCCGTCAGTTCCTCCATCCGATACATACCTAATCACAAACACAGGATTTTCATTATATCTTAAATTATTTGTTAATTATAATTATATTATTATTTTTATTATTATTATTATTATTATTACAGGGTATTATTATTACAGGGTATTATTATTATTATTATTATTATTATTATTATTATTATTATTATTATTATTATTATTTTTACAGGGTATTATTGTTATTATTATTATTATTATTATTATTACAGGGTATTATTATTATTATTATTATTGTTATTATTATTATTATTATTACAGGGTATTATTATTATTATTATCATTAAGATTAATTTCATTCTTATTATTAAGTTCATTGTTATTTTGTTATTATTTATTTAAATTCTTAATTATTTATAGTTATTAATTATTAGTTATTTGCAGTCAATAAACGCTGTAAAAGCGGATATTTTCTATGTTCGATTTGTCGCAATTTTTTTTCAGGAGGGTGACATTTCACTGCGCCCCAGTGGAATCCAAAAATTTTGTCTTTCACAGACCCCGACTAGCCTACTGGTGATCAAAGATTTTTGGGGTGGGGTGTCGGACCTCCAATACTTTTCGAAAATATAATCAATGAAAATAAAAAAGATAAAAGATATTGTTGAATGTGGTCAAGAAATACAGTAGTATTCTTGTCAATGGTAGCTCCTGAAGCTTTCCTTATGGCATATAGTTGTCATACTGTATGTCGTCAGCATTTTTGTTCTTTATAAAGTTTCCCCTTTTTAGCACCATCATCATCGTTTTCGTTATCATCGTCGCCATCGTCGTACCCGTCATCGTCGTCGTCGTCGTCATCATCATCATCATCATCATCATCATCATCATCATCATCGTTTTGCAATCTTTGTTATCAGGATTATTTCTAGGATTATCAATTTTGGGGGTGTCCGTAAATTCTGGGGTCCCCTGCCAAAAAAGTCTGACAAGCAAAAAAGGTCATCCCATAGCTGAGATTGGAAGGGGGTGTTGGTCTCAAATTGGGGGTGTTGGGGAGTCTTTGGGGGGTGTTAAAATATCTCTGTTGTTATTCATAGTTATTGCAATTAAAACATGGATCTGAAACTACAAGAAATTAGAACAGCTCGGTTCAAAAAAGACACCCAACGTTCTGGGAGTTTAGAGTACTTTACGGTCGAGTACGCGAGCACAGTACTTGAGCAGGTGATTCGCCAGCTGAGTGCTCGGCGGAAAGGCGGACAGACAGCTGGCCAGCAGAGTCCAGATCAGCTGGGCGCTATGGGGTCCTCGTGGGTTCTGTCCGAATGTCTGGTTGACCAACTGAACGTAGATTTCGTCGCGTAGGTGTTCGCTCGACAGCGCCCTCTGTACGATGTAATTGGCTAGCATCAGATGGCGCTCTTCGCTTGGCTCTCGGTCAAACATATAGGATAGGATCTGGACAGGATGCAAAATTTAGTTCAACTGAAGTCTAAAATCTTTCTTCATCTAAAATAATAACCTAATGTAGCGTCTATTTCATTCGTCGGCGTAGCGGAAAAGCGCCGGAGAATGAGCTAATGCGTAGAAATTAAGTTTTTGGAGTGCTGTATAAATTGTATTAATTACACATTACATTATTTTGCCACTGTATTTAAGTATCCACTGTATTTAATTACATTACATCATATCGACTGTATTTAAGTATCCACTGTATTTAATTACATTACATTACTTTGCCAGTGTATTTAAGTATCCACTGTATTTAATTACAATACATTATTGTGCCACTGTATTTAAGTATCCACTGTATTTAATTACATTACATCATTATCCAATGTATTTAAGCATCCACTGTATTTAATTACATTACCTCATTAATCAGTATCCACTGTATTTAAGTATCCACTGTTTTTAATTACATTACATCATTAATCATTATCCACTGTATTTAAGTATCCACTGTATTTAATTACATTACATCATTATCCAATGTATTTAAGCATCCACTGTATTTAATTACATTACCTCATTAATCAGTATCCACTGTATTTAAGTATCCACTGTTTTTAATTACATTACATCATTAATCATTATCCACTGTATTTAAGTATCCACTGTATTTAATTACATTACATCATTATCCAATGTATTTAAGTATCCACTGTATTTAATTACATTACATCATTATCCAATGTATTTAAGTATCCACTGTATTTAATTACATTACATTACTTTGCCAGTGTATTTAAGTATCCACTGTATTTAATTACAATACATTACTATGCCACTGTATTTAAGTATCCACTGTATTTAATTACATTACATCATTATCCACTGTATTTAAGTATCCACTGTATTTAATTACATTACATTATTATACACTGTATTTAAGACAATTGTGACAAGCATTTCAGACTAGCAGCTGTATCTAGAATTGACTGAAATCCAGCGTCTCTGCAAGAACCTTGTACGTTATATTTTTGATGATTTATTTTTTTAAAAATCGATTTTAAAAGTTGATACTAGATTATTCGACTGCTACGGTGTGCTGGAACGGCACACTTAGGCTGAAAGTAGTCGTTACCATTCTGAATAATTCCACCGCGTCTTTGCTGTCCTGTGCGGTAATTTTTAGCAAAAATGGAAAGCGAATAGGGCCTTCTGTGATTCCAAGTCGATGGTCCTGAAATAGCAGCAAAAGTTCCGTGTCAAGTATCTTTGATTTACGGCATAAACTCTATGGACCCGGGCGGCCTAATGTTTACGGCGTGATTTTATTAGGGTATGATGTTCAGTGGCCGCTTAACATGGGGAGCCCGGGGGGGGGGGCGTGCCATCCCCTATTGAATGCCTGGCCCCCAAGTGGACCCCTGGTGTGACCTATACTTATTACTACATGGTATGGTATCGTCCATCCTCATTGCTGAGGGTCGGAGGCTACTACATACAGTACCTATCAACAAATGGTTGGCCCACATGCTTAGAAGTTGCCACCCCAACACCCCTCCCTCCACTTGCCAAACCCTGGAGCCGCCACTGATGATGTTACTGCAGGGGCGTACCTAGAGTATTTGGCTCAAATCCCAGGGGGTCGGAAAATTAAATTAACAGGTCAACAAATCTTCAAAAAATACAAATTTTATTGACACAAGATTGAAACGACAACTACACTTTTCTTGCTTTTACTGATGCGAACTGGTCTATGATGTTCCCCTCAAAGTCAGTTTTCTCAGTTTCTTCTCTTTCTACGCTAAGTAGAGAGCAAGATCACAGAGGTTTTTCCAGTCCCCCCCATTCAAGTGGCGCCCAGGGCACCAGCCTTACCTGCCACACCCTAGGTACACCGAAGGTTTATTATGACGTATGCTTATCAGGGGCGGGAAGTTAAAGGGGGTGGGAAGTTAAAGGGGGCGGGAAGCCATTTTTATCCACGTATTAGAACAGTGTTGGTGTAGTCTGGTTACATGAGAGAAATAATTTCACCGTAGGGACGCCGGCGTCACGCCGGTATCCTCTCGGCGGCGGCGGCGGCGGCGGCGGCGGCGCGCCGATCCTGTATCACCGGCGGCGGCGGCGCGGGCGCGGCGGTGGCGGCGGCGCACAGGTCTACTCTAGGCAGTCCTGTTTTGTTCGCCCTATTACCCGGAACATAAGTGGGAAAATTTGGACCACTCTCTCTCTCTCTCTCTCTCTCTCTCTCTCTCTCTCTCTCTTAAGGACTCGGTGTTCCTAGCGCATCACCTGTCACTTGAAGTGACCAAGCAGATCGATTTGTCGATCACTTGATCTACAATAGATCGTTTCTTTAGAAATGACTTCACATCGACCTTGCAGGGGAAAGTCCTTGTGAAATCTACCATGAACGCCCTCTCAAGACCTCACTATCGTTCTCTGATAGTTTCTTGCACTTCGAACCTCAAGATAACAATGTCAAAGACATCGAACACTACGCAGGACCTTTTACAAGATCACCACTGAATCAGTCTCAAGTAAGTAAATCATACTAAGACGTCAGTACATAAGTGTATGCAATATTTATGTTACAGTCAAAACGTATAATTAGTCATTACATGAAATGACTAAAAGTTTCAGTCATTGTGTGTAATGTCCAATAGGGTCGATGACCGTCGATCATTGCATGCAATGGCTAAAATAACCAGTCATTTCATGCAATGACTAACTTTTCCAATGATTTATTTCACACTTGACTGATCGCTACAGTATATTTGCTACAGTAATATAATCCTATAAGACTGCGATTTCCGCGTCTCAGGCTGTGCTAGTGTATGGAATGAAGACCCAATTGGTCATTACACACAATGACTGAAACTTTTAGTCATTTCGTGCAATGACTAATTACACGTTTTGACTGTAACATTTACACAGTACACACATATTACGCATATAGGGCCCTAAACACTGTGGTCCAGTAAAAACATGCTACTGTATATTTGTTCATAACTTTGGCAAATGTGAACCGATTTTCAATATGTTTTCATTATTTGACTCATAAATAAATAGGGGAATAGAGGATCGCGTTGGAGCAGTGGTTAGCGCACTGGTCTGCCAATCTTAAGAACCGTGGTTCAACTCTTGGTCGCGGCAGAAACTTTTCGGTTGTCTCTGTCCCAAGCGCCCCCAGTCGACTCAGCAGTGAATGAGTACATCGGGTGTTAACTCGGTGGAAGGAAAGGCGGCGAGGGAAAGGCTGGCAATCCGCCCTCATTCAACCGTTGCCATGTAAAACTGAAGGCGCTAATTACTGATTGATTAATATGACAACCTCTATGATTTTAAATTTGTATTGCACCTATGACTTTTTCTCCATACTACAGTAGGTTCGTTTTGAAGCAAACTCTTCTTGGATATTTTTTATCAATACTAACGTCTAAATAAAGTATCCTTAAAAGTATCTTGTATCAAGATACTTTCTATTTGTATTTGTATCTTGATACTTTTGATATTCTGTATCAAGTATCTGCATCTTTGATGCATTTCTTCACAGGTATCTGTATCTAAGATACATTTGAAAAGTATCTTTAACAGCACTGCAATATACTATGCACACTATGTATATATATATATATATATATATATATATATATATATATGCGTGTGTGTTTGCATATGTGTTTGTGTGTGTTTGCGTGTGTGTTTGTTTGTGTGTGTGCGTGAATGAGAGATTTTTTGCACTGGCTTCCTCTTTAGCAGCGAACCAAACAACCAACATACTGTATGTGTTATGTTTTACAGATTGCGACAACACGAGGTGTTATCTATCAGCTCAGATATCACCTAACAAAACTGATAACTAAACCGTCATACAGAATACTCCACAAGTCGTTCTCGCACAGGTGCAAGCCCTTGACACTCGCTGTCTGTCCTGTTTGGCGGACCTGCATACGATTCACTTCTGCTATCATTGAATTTTTTTCCTCCATTCAATTACTACGTTCAGTTGGTCAACCAGACACTCGAACAGAACCCACGAGGACCCCAGAGCGCCCAGCTGCTGCGGACTCTGCTGGCCAGCTGTCTGTCCGCCGAGCACTCAGCTGGCGAATCACCTGCTCGAGTCCGTAATTCAGATCTACTGCAGTTTGAAATTTAATCAATTACACTGTAGGGTTGTATACCCTCCACTCTATGATTAGCTTTTCCCAGGCAGCCATGCGCGAAATTCTTGGCGTTACTTGGCCAGTGGCGTAGCAATATGCTCGGGGGCCCTTGGCGAACAACGGGCAGGGGGCCCTTTCCAGAGACGATCTGACAAGTTTGCGAAAATGTTGACGACCTTTTTTTCTTGTCGATCTTTCGATCTGACAACTTTACAACTTTGCGAGAAGTTTTTTGGGCTCGGGTCGGAGGCCCTTTGCAGGTCGGGGGCCCTTGGCATTTGGCCAGGTTGTCCAAATGGCTGCTACGCCTCTGTACTTGGCTCAAATTCGATTTGGTTTTGATTAGATTTCCACAGGTGCCGAAGAAATCGTGTAATGTGGAGCTAATGGAGTTTTTCAATATTATTATTATTATTATTATTATTATTATTATTATTATTATTATTATTATTATTATTATTATTATTATTATTATTATTATTATTATTATTATTATTATTATTATTATCATTATTATACTAGACACTTTATTTAGCGCCGTATGCATGACATAGATCAAAGTCAAGGGCGTTTTACACAAATTTAATAAAGCTGTATGGTAAAATCGCTTTAGAAAGTTATTTATCGTCGTCTAATATGTATTAGTTTATCTACATGTACTCGTATATGTCCGGTCTGTTATCCTGGATTTGGACTTGTTTCTTACACAACGAGGCTTTGGTGCTCAATCAGATGATCTATACAATTTAATCAAATTCTAAACTTCTATAGCGCCGCTTCAACACGGTGACAGTCTATGTCCATTGGCGGCTCCAGGGCTTGGCAAGTGGGGGCCGTTGGGGTTGCAATTTCTAAGCATGGGACCCAACCATTTGCTGATAGGTTTGTAGTAGTAAGTATTGGGTACAAACAGAGGAGCATTGGATGAGGGAAGACATTCACTAGGGGACCTCTGTCTATGTCTAAGGCGGATAAGCCAAGTTAGTACTGCACATTGCGGTGCGGCGCTATAGAAGTTGATTAGATCAGAATAAGCAATTTGTCTTCACTGCCATGCATTACCTTTAATTCCTACTAAATCTCTGATAACGCAACTTGCTGTACAGTATCTCGATCACTCACTCTGATGAACTTTGAGGCATATCTGGAGAATGGATACGCGTTGATATCGTGCGGAAGAGATAGGCCGAGATCGAGCAACGGGACGGTGCCCTGAATCGTGTATAGGTCCGCCTCGGTATGCATCGACTGCCATTCTGGAATGCCAATCGTTAATTCGTTATCTATGCATCTTGAAACGCTATAACTTCGCTACTATTGCTATCGCCTTCACTACCACGAACATCTCTCAACGCCACTATCAGTAAACATCATTAATTAATTACTAATCTTCAGCGCCATAAAAAGGTGTGGTACAGGCGTGGGCATGAGTTGGGTCTACCTATGGGTTGGGTTGGATTGGGGTTGGGTCAGACAGTTTCATGTCTATGGTGGGTTGAGTTTGGTAGCGTAAGAAAAAAATCAATAGTGGTTCAAGAACTTGTAATGTATTACGGTGGGTTGTTTTTTGTGGGTTGGGTTTGGTCGGAGTAATGATTGGTCGGGGTTTTAAAAATGTACTCGGGTCCATGTCTGCTATGGTATGCCTGATTTGGAATGTGGTATACACGGTTCGTTCAATTTGACTTGGGCGGGGAAAGGTTTAAACTGAAAACTTTTGAAGTGAAATTTATCCAAACACAACAGTGTATACATGATGTAGGCCTAATCCTTGACTAATTAAATCAAAAGGAAAACCTAAAGTTTGTGATTATTTACACGTGAGAAAAACTACTCGCATTAAAGCCATAGCCTGTAAGCAGTGGCGCTATAGAAGTTGATTGATGAAAAATCTAAGACGCTGATACTCAGTTTTCCCACTGACCTTGAATCTACGGAGCAGTTTTTCCTTTACCTTAAAATACCCCAGAATAAGAGTCAAGATTTTCCCTATTTTGAAATCATTTACTGTTCTGGCAATGCAGCAGTGCATGTTATTACCATTCATAACACGAAATACAGCTTGCAGATCAGCTGGTGGGTTGTCCATCTTCTTGTTTCTGTTCTTTAGACGGCAATAATCTCAAATAGGCTTACTGAAGCTGAGCCCAAGAGGGAGTATCTGTGGAAAATGATGATAATAACAGTATTTCTATAGGTCAGCAGCATGTAATGAATCCAATGAAATAGCATATTGTATCAGCGGCCTACTTGGCGTTGTGCGACCGGTTCCCGTCAGAACACCGAAGTTAAGCAACGTCGAACGCGGCTAGTACTTGGATGGGTGACCATCCCGGGACCTATTCGTGGTGCCGGCGGTCAACCAAGCGGTTCATCGCTTAGGCGTCAGCTGCGACGGTAAAACGCGGGTCTAGAGAAAAGTGCGTCGCTGTTTGCCTAGTTACCGGAGATCAGCGCCGCACACTACGCTTGTTCGAGTACGGCACTACCTTTTCCTTACCTTATCACGCTCGTTCGAGTACGGGGCTACCTTTTCTTTACCTTGCCTTACCATGTGAGCCTATTAGTGGTTAAGAGTGGCTCTAGCACAGACTGACTCGGTCTTACTGAAGAACCTGCCATATACGGCGACATACTACATTGCATTCTGCCGCAACTACTGGAATTGGCAAGCGTTCCAGAATAGGGACACCATCAAAGGTTTGGTTCGATTCGGGGTCTTGCGAGCAACTATACGTTATTTATAAAACGTTTGCAACGTCTAATAAAGGTTTGCAACGTTCAGTCAGATAAAAATATAGAGAAAGCGTCTTCAAATGTTATAAGATTTATTAAATTATTATAACATTTCGTATTTAAATCATTTAGGCTGTGGCAATTATATAATCCAAACAAGGAACTTTCTAGCAATTTTGCAGACCATCTGAAAGCCTAAATTCAATCCCCTTACCATTTCTGATAAAAATTTCTCATTGTCTTTGCACAGCTAATCTAGATCGAAATTCAGAGCCGCGTACCCTTCGCTACGCTAATATTATATTATCATTGGGCTTCGGAGTATGGACATCATCAAGACAGACGCACGTACTATTTAGCCAGACTATGAGCCTTGTGGTAGGGTTGTGAACTGCTCAAGTAGGGTCTTTTGAGTAACATTAGAGTCAAACCAAGAGCTCTAGTGCATTCTCTAAGTTTAAAGGCTTAAATTGGGAGTCAATTATTTCTTAAAATTATATTTGGAGCTTTATAGGCAACTCCGTTCTCGGGGAGCATTTTGCTGAAATTCTTACAAATGACATTACTACTTGTGACGGCTAAGCGGCCTTTCGGCTATTTATAAGTCATTTACAACGTCTAATAAAGGTATGCGACGTTCAGTCAGAAAAAAGAGAAAAGCGTCCTCAACTATTACAAGATTTATTTGGCTTAAGTTTTAAACATTTCGCATTTAAATCATTTAAGTTGTGGCAATTAAATGTTCTTTCCATCTGCCGCATATGATATTTTAGCTTGTCTTAATTTTCCTCTCAATTGTTCAGTCAAAATTCACCACCGGATAGCCAAACATAATAATAGGCCTACACAATAAAAAAATTTTGGTCGGCCAAGTAAGGGCGGTTTGACCCCCAACTACCCCTTGGCTACGCCACTGCTTTTGCTGCTAGTTTCTTTTACTGTTAGTAGCCGTTTTGTTAACATATGGGGCATTAACATATGTTTAGATTTTGAAATAGCTATGATAGTTTGGATTTATACCCCATCCAAATCAAATTCCTGGTTACACCGCTGGTTATAATAGACAGTTTCGGACTCATGACATCATATGGGCAATGGCACAACTGATATAAAAATTTTCATAGGTTTCAGCTCGAATCTTACGGCCATTATAGGCTAGAAAACGGAGGCTTGTCTCCCCCTCGCGACAACACTAATGGCCATCAGCTCCACAGAGAGCTCATAGCAGTGGCGTAGCGTGACTTTCGGGGGCCCAGAGGAATCCTTGATATGGAGGCCTCTACAGTGGCGGCTCCAGAATTTGGCAAGTGGGGGCTGTTGGGGTGGCAACTTCTAATCATGGGGGCCAACCATTTGTTGCTAGGTATGTAGTATTAAGTATAGGTTCCAACAGAAGTGCCACTGGGGGCCAGGCACTCAATAGGGGGCACGGGCTCTACCGGGCCCCTTGTGGAGCCGCCACTGGGCCTCTATAGCACATGTGGGCCCATATAGGCTAACATAGATTACACCGTTCTAAAAATAAGGGTTACTCCCTAATTCAATAATTACTCACTTTGTAGCAGTAATATTGAAATAGTAGTAAAATGTAAAAATAAATAATTATTTATAGTAAGTTGCAACCACTCTTCGGGGGGCCCCTTCTTTCGGGGCCCGGGGGCTTTCTGCAAATTGCCTCCTCGCCCCCACCCACGTTACGCCACTGGCTCAGAGGGGAGCCCCAGGCGCCTAAATTTTAGGGTAACATTTGAGTTAAACCGTGGGCTTTGCTGCATAAGTTTAAAGATTGCAAATGGGATTTATTTTTCTTATTATCTTGGATTATTTAGACTTAACTCCGTTTATGGAGAACATTTTGCCTTAAATTCTTCCGATTCGCAGGATGAGCCCTGTAGTTGGTGACTTATAGGCAGAAACTATTAACACGCACGTCCATTGTTTCCCTCAATTTATAAATCACTTGCAGCGTCTAATAAAGGTATGCAGTGTTCGATAATAATAGCAGAAATGATAATGCGTGTGGCTTTGGAAGGGTTCAAAGGGGGATGCAAAGTTGGTGGACTAACCATTAATAATCTAAGGTATGCAGACGATGTGGTTTTGCTGGCATCGAGTGCACAGGAACTTCAAGAACTAGTAAGCAGAGTGGAACAAGCGAGTGCGAAATATGGGCTTCAAATAAATGTAAATAAATCAAAAGTAATGACAACTAACGGAGACAAAGTTTCCATCAGAGTAAATCAGAAGGTAATGGAACAAGTGGGAAAGTTTACATATCTTGGCACAATTATATCAGAAGACTGCTCCCTAGAGGAAGAAATAAAGGCCAGATTGACAAAAGGAAGGGTTGCCATCAGAAAAATGAAGAACATTTGGAAAGACAATAATATCAGCATGAGAACAAAGAAGAGGATAATCGAGAGTGTTGCATGGAGTACAGCATCATATGGATGTGAAAGTTGGACTCTGAAAAGAAAAATACAGAGAAGAATAGAAGCTTTTGAAATGTACTCATTACGTACCATGCAAAGCATAAGCTGGAGAGATAGGAAAACCAATGAGGAGGTTTTGAAAATGTCAGGCACGGAAAGACGTTTCCTCAACATGTGCAAAAGAAGGAAGCTGCAATACTTCGGACACGTACAGCGGAACAGCGACACTAGGTCAACATTGGAGAGGACAATCCAACAAGGAATGATGTCGGGAACTAGACGAAGAGGGCGACCAGGGAGACGATGGGCGGATGACGTGGAAGAGTGGACAGGAATGAAAATGTCAGCAGCAGTCAAGAAGACAGAAGATCGACATGGTTGGAGGAAAGAAATTCATGCTGTCACCTTAACTTCAGTTCATGAAGGAACAAGGAGAAGATGGAAGATGGAGTGTTCGATCAGATAAAATAAAGATGAAACGGTCTTCAAAATATTATAAGATCTTCTGGCTTAAGTTTGGAAACTTTCTTATTTAAATAATGTACAAACGACATTTGAATTCTTTTTTCATACACAGTAGGCCCTATATAATATGTTTATCTATCTTAATTGTGTTCATGATGGACCAGGTAAAATTAGTGGGCTCTGTAAGATTTGCCCTATATATTTGCCGTATTAAGGGTCTGGTCTGTTGTAGTTCTAATTCCCTCATAACTAAAACCGCTCTTAACTAAGTGCGTAGCATTCATATCGATTAGGTTAGGCAATCATTAGACAATGGCGCAGTCGGGGTTCCGGATTTGGGGCTGTCCATTAATTACGTCAGCAATTTGGGTGTTGGGGTTGAAAAAGTTTGACAGTTGTTGACAGGGGGTCAAGAGAAGTTGACGTCAACAATTTCACTTTTTACAAATAATCAAAAAATAGAAAATTTCATGCAATACTACATATTATAATGGGAAAAAAGCATGACAAAAAAGGTAAAAAAAGGTCATCACCGCCACATTTTGACACTCTATGAGCAAAAAGGGGGAAAATGGTCATCACCGCAAAATAATAACCTTGTTATTGGGACCTGTCATTGATCTTTTTTTGGGGGGGGGGGTCAACAGTTTTTGACGTAATTAAAGGGGGTCACTGAAAGTTGACAGTTGTTGACAACGGGGGTCAAAAATTGCCCAAATATTCTTGACATAATTAATGGACAGCCCCTTACGGGGGCATTACAGCTGCTACATAATGACATTACCAGCGCTTGTGTAACGTCGTCAACTCCTCTATGGATGGGTCCAAGCCTGTTCTGAGTTATATTAAAACAGGATTATTTCTAGGATTGTGAATTTGGGAGGGGGTGTCGGGAAAATATCTGGGGGTAATCAGAATTTGGAAGTCTCTACCGATAAAGGCTGACTAGCAAAAAGCAAGCAAAAAAGGTCGTCCGAGTATAAAAGTTGGGCGGTATACTTCTCCATTGAGAGGTTGGTGTTCAGGGCTAATTAATATGCATTTTGTATGCATACCTTTGTCACATTACCAAATTTTGGGGAGAGTCGACCTCAAATTGGGGGGTGGGGGTGTATTGAGGGGGTGTTAGTTAGGGAGTGTAAAAATATCCCTGTATTAAAATTAGACTGGGCTCTGGTTCATATTCTAATTGTAATTTATTATTTTTTATGTTCCGTTGAGCTTTGAAATCAACTCAGTTATTGAAAACCATTTTGCCCTCAAATTCTTCCAATTTCCACGATCATCGCATGTCATTTCTAATTTAACCGAACTTAAGCGGCTTTCCGTCATTTATGAATCATTTGCAATGCTTAATAAAGGTATGCAACATTCAATCAGATAAGAATAAAGTTAAAGGGTCTTCGACATAACATATTATAACATTTAGTTGGTTTATAGTTTCAAAAAAATTCTTATTTAAATCACTTAAATCACTTCAATCACTTAAAATATGCTATTTAAGCGGTGATTCCCTCTTTGGAATGTAATATTAATATTTTAATTTATCTTAGTTTATTCAAGATAGGTCAATCAATATCTGATTGTAATTTATTATTTTTATAAGCTACTTGAGCTTTGAAATTAACTCAGTTATTGAAGACCATTTTGCCTAAAATTTTTTGCTATTTGCACGATCGTTAAATCTTGCCGTACCTAAACCTATCGGTTAAGCGGCTTTCAGCTATTTATAAAACATTTGCAATGCTTAATAAAGGTATGCGACATTCAATCAGATAAAGATAAAATTAACGGGGTCTTCACATATTATAAGATGCTCAACATTTAATATCTCGGCCGCGCGTTTGGTGATTTCAATAAAATTTTCAGCATGAAATTTGGCAATTACATCAAAGACATGACCTATAAATTTTATTGAAATCACCATTATAGGCTACAAAACAAAGGTTCGTCTCCCATCGCGACAACGCTAATGGTCATTAGCTCCCCAGGGAGTTCTGAGGCGAGCTCCAGGCGCCTAAATTTTAGGATAATATTTGAGTTAAACTGAGTTAGCCACACGCGGCTGAGATATTAAATGCTAAACATCGGCCCACTTTTACACCCTGTATAATACAGTATAATATTTTATATATAACATATATACATAGCATATATAGCATATATTAATATAGGGGCTATATAATATATAACAATATATACCTCCCAAAATGTATGCCCGCCTCCAAATCAAATTCCTGGCTACGCCCATGCTCCTATTCTGGCAGGGATCAGTCTTGGGGCATTTTTGCAAAACCGTTGAGGGTTTTTTTTGGGGGGGGGGAGGTTGGAGAATAGGACGATTGGAAATGTATCGAAGGACACTAATCGCTAATATGCTTATTGAGCGTTTCCCTCGAAAGTGTCGCTGTGCCTTCCCAATTCCTGAATCCTGACTAGGTCACTTGTAAGGTTGACTTCGGCTAAAGGGTAACGACCCACGCCAATCTTCACAGAAATTGATGCACTAAGATTAATTATTACTGCATATTCAGGACGTGAATATAACATTAATTTTAATTTCCAATAACTCTTGATTTCTATTTGATTCGTAAGGTTGAGATGAGATGTTATGTAACACCTGTGTTCATGTATCCTTGTGAAGGCTGTACAATAACAAAAACTATGCAAAAGAAAATTGATGCATTTGAAATGTGTTTCAGAAGGATGCTAAAAATCAGTTGGAAAGATAAATTAACTAATGAAGAATGTTTGAAGAGAATGGAAAACAGAAAGACCCCGATGAAAGAGATTGCTAAAAGGAAAACCCAGTATGCTGGACATATAATGAGAGGATCATGCACACAGCAAGCTCTAAATGTCTTGGAAGGGAAATATGAAGGAAAAGCAACTGAAGGACGACCACGAAGAACATGGCTAGACGACATAAAAAGCTGGACTGGCATAGAAAATTATGGGGAAATGAAAAGATTAGCCGAAGACCGAGACAAATGGAGACAAATCGTGACTGCCAACCTTCGAACCGAAGACGGCACACCATGATGATGACGTAAGGTTGCATTATGTATTATTATGTATTATGTCCTGACCTCGCAATTTGCCACGGTTGATTTTAATAAAAAATAATAATATCATTATTATTATTAGTTATAACCAAATTTAAGAAATTGGATAGTTACTATACTAACTCAAGTATTCTTAAAATTCTGAGGGACGGGCCAGGACAGTTATTAAGTAGAAAAAATGCAAACTTACTCACCTGAAAATTAACCTTGTATTTCTATCGAACTGTGTCTACTTATCGCTACGATAACTAGAAAGGATTAAAAGCCAGTGTGTGTAAACGTCTCGTTAATATTAAGTACTGTATTTGGGCGGTGTCTGTTACGAGGACTAAAGTTCTTGGTACTGAGCGCTCTTGAAAGAGCCACTCGTCGGTAATCGTTCTCGCTATCTTAACATGATACATATGTTCCAATGTACATTCACGCATACCGTAGATGGACGCCCATGCATTAGGGCAAAAAAATGCAAATTTATTTTTGAAAACGACATTTTCTAAAATTTGTGAAAAAATTCATGATAATACCACCTGTGGGGTGGGAGTCTCGACCAGTGGTGGGGATTAAATCCCAACTCCCACCCCAACAAATCGAACATACTTGCACGAATCCCACCCAGTCAGGTGTGAGCACGTTAACATCGTAATGTGAACGGACAATAGAAATTGCACAAAATTAGTTGAATATATTCGTGAGGAAAACGTGATACATGTTGGTGCTCTACACTTTTATTTTGCGGCATTTATATATTTAATATATTTACATTTATTAATAAATTTTTGCACGGTGTGGGTAAATTGAGAATCCTAGAAAAGAAATTCATGAGGGGCTACAATTGATAATATGCTAAAGTCTTAGACGGCGTATAACCACCAATGGGAGCAGTCAGAACATTTTTGTTGGGTACAGAAATTGCCAGGGCTTTTTTGTAAAAAAATATTTTCCGGAGCGCAACAGTCGGAAGTCACTTATCAACATGACGTAGTCACGTATCTCTCTATATATGTAATGATTGTAATCAGTACAATACAACAATGTACAATTTTCTATTTAATAATTTAATTTTGCAAAAAAACCAGTCCGGATTTTCCGGAACGCGGCCCGGATTTTCTGGAGCGCCGCTCCGCCTCGCTCCGGCACAAAAAGCCCTGGAAATTGCTATCTAAAGGTTCCGAAGGAGATGGTCTTCTAAAATATAAATGCAGATTTTCGCCAATTTCTTTGACGCTGGTAAGCTGAATACGCACGAATTGGCCTTTCCCCCAGCGCATTTCTTCATCCTCAATTTCTTTCTGTCATGTCCTGTCATGTCTTGTACTGTCTTGTCCTGTGACTCCTGTCCTGCGTGCCAGTGACTAACCGCTTGCTGTCCGTGTTTTGATAATTGTATGCTACTGCTTTGTCAGGTTTCATATAGCGGCCCTTCTTGGTAGATAGCTGCATATCAGGCTCACTATTAACATGCGTTTCATACCGAAGCAGAGCAAAACCTGTCACACTGCACAGACCATATTAATGTCCAGTCCAGTCTGCCGGCCGGCGGACATGCACGCACCCATTATAACATGGCTACACCCGCGCTGATAGCTATGCAAAAATATGACCTTAGGTTATCAATGGCATAGCTATGGTCATTAATCAAACACAGCAGGAGACAAATCTAATCGCGCGATAATGCTGTCATTCACCGCGCCATGTTGGCTATATATATATATATATATATATATATATATATATATATATATATTGTATATATATATTGTATATATATATATTGTATATATATACAGTGCTGTGCTAGTTACTTGCAAACTGTAACTAGTTATAGTTACTAGCTACAATGGATAAAAAGTAACTAGTTACTGAGATTATTTACTAGTTTCCAAAAGTAACTAGTTACGTTACTAGTTACATGGCTTGTTATCGTAACAGTCACAGTTCCCTAATAGGCAACATTAAACAAGCAGTGTAGTTTACTGACACAAAACATGCATCAATGTTAACTGATGTTCATTGTTCAAATTAGATTTTTTATTAGCTCTCAACATTAAAAGCATTTCGAAGAGCTAGTTAGACTGTAAAAGTTAGACTGTTTCTGCGTGGTGTAAGAATCTGCCCCCCACACTGAAAAGTCTCTCTACTGGAGCGATGTTATCAGTTATTGTCATTATTAAACAGTTTTAACTTATATTCAAAACTGTTTACTGATTTTCGTCAGTTAACGATTGAAGTTTACTCCTTTTATTATCGCTCAAATACAACATGGAGTTTATATCATAAGTAAAGTACTAGAGGCTATAGTGCATGATGGTGGCAGTGCGATCTAAGGTTGCCAGTCATGTGAAACAGGAAGAACGCCTGGTGTTCCGGTATGTAAGTTGTTGTTAATGCAGTAACTCAGTGACAGTAAGTCGTATAATGCAAACGCTTGAAATGCAATAACACTTATAAAAGTAACTAGTTACGGTAAATAGTAACTAGCGTTACTAGTTACTCAAAATAGTAACTAGATACTGACAATAGTTATTACTCATGGCTGAAAGTAACTAGTTACTCCACTAGTTACTCAAAATAGTAACTAGTTACAGTAACGCTAGTTACTGTAACTAGTTACTACCCAGCACTATATATATATATATATATATATATATATATATATATATATATATATATATAAGCACACATATTCGCTGGTAGGAATGTTCTTCAATAACAACTCATAACTGTCATTCCTATTCGCCAATGCTTACGTAATCTTTGGCTTTGGTCTAATCTATTTTGTACACACACACACACACACACACACACACACACACACACACACACACACACACACACACACACACACACAATTCACAGTCACATACCTGCCAGTCACATACCTGCATGCAGCGTACATGTTTGTATATATGTCTTAATAAGAGACAATCCAGCGAAAGGCATCGTGCATTTTGCAAACGAATGTTTGCTGACATTTCTATTTGAATCTTGATTTCTCACATCCAATTTACACGTACAGTGTACACATGTGCACATTTTAATGGAATCGGTTCTTTGTTCCCGAGGGATGTATGACAAAAAAGTGTCGGAGACAGAAAAAAACACACAAACACAAACACAAACACGCGCACACACACACACATATATATATTACTTTAGGATATTTATTATTGAGGATTGATGGAGTTGCTTCCATTTGTTCATTAGTGAACTTCTATAACGCCATTCTCTCATTTCAGTAATGCATTTGGTATCAGTATCAATTTTTCCTACAGATTCGAATCGTAATCCCCCATTGTCAAATCCAACAAGTCAGTCGGAGATGAGAATCATTGACATTATGAATCTACCTTCACACCCAGTATAGAGAATTCTTTGGTGTTTATGTGATTCTTAAAAAAATAATGACCATTAACAAATTGAATATTGGTTTTAATAAAGCGCTACAGAAATTGTTTTGATTTACGAACCCATTTAGGCACATCAGAATATGACAGAGGTATTCAGACAGCGTCCCGCGGGCCAGATCCGGTCCGCCAGTGAATGTGAAATGGCCCGCAAAGTTACTGAAACGACGAATAACATGTTTCTAATACTTTCGAAATATTTTTTCAAAGTCTTGTCTATAACAAACCTGTTTTCTATTACTTAAGAACCTGTATTTCTTTTAAAACACCTGGCCATTGCCCATTGGGCACCAGTCATAAAAGAATTCGGCCCACCATGCAATTTAATTGAATAGCCTTGGAATAGCACAACCCGAAGCGCCCGGAATATTTGCACAATGTTACGTTTTTTGTGTAGAAGAGTAGTCTTATGATTTTGAGTCCAAAAACCAGGACATGGTCTAATTATTCATTCCGTTAAAACGTGCAGCTGATCAATTTTCTTCATTCCATTGGGCGTGTGCATGGCGTACGTGACAACTTTCTTATTTAGAAAATTGCCCCGCTCTATTCCAGTACATGAAGTGAATTACTTTCCGGCGATTTCTGTAAAAACGCCGTTATTCCAATAGCGTGCTTTAATTCTGCACAGTTAGACCGATCCTGTTCGATTTTACCGGTACACCCTCGAATAATTTCGCAGGCGAAGATTGTCTTCCGATCTGCTTCGCGATTCACCTTCAACAGGATCATCCAACAAAGAAAGTTAATTCTCCCCCTTAAAACTATCACAGATGGCGTGAAGCTCGCAAAGATTTCATACAATTATTCTGTAAAATTGCTTCATAATAAGCGTTCCTTATAAATTACTGGCAGACGAATTGCAGTGCAAAATACTTTGGTACACGAATAATAGCAAAATTAGTCGTTAATTAAGCACGCTGCATCCGTTCCTTTTTAACGGCAATGGTAGGAAAATGTGTTTGTGCATCTTCAAGGTCGACCTGCCTATATAACTTTATGTAAGGAAATTCCTTCACGAGCTCTCAAGGCCAAACTCAAGGCCTCTAGGGCGGCGCTGATCTTTGCTTCTAACTTCATATAGCGCCAAATTTAGAAATTCATAAAGAGTCGCTGCTTAATTAAAATAATTGTCATTTTTAAATCTAAAGGGAGAGATAGAATATGATAACGAATGATAATGATAATGAAACTACTACACTACTACTACTACTAGTCTACTATTACTACTACTACTACTACTACTACTACTACTACTACTACTACTACTACTACTCAGGGCCTCCGAGAGGGGGGCAGGGAGGGCAACTGCACAGGGGCCCGGCGGTCTGGAGGGGGCCCGGGCCGATTATGAATATGTATAATTAACAATAAAATGAGTAATAACACTAAAGAATGGTTAAGATGTTAGTTGAGCAGAGGGGCCCGGCGAGCACAAGGGGGCCCGGGACACAGTGCTAAAAAAAGGTCGTCAAGAAATTAATACTTCTCAAGGGCCCGTCGGCCATTCTGCACAGGGGCCCGGAATTTCTCTCGAAGGGCCTGCTACTACTACTACTACTACTACTACTACTACTACTACTACTACTACTACTACTACTACTACTACTACTACTACTACTACTACTTCCAGTGCTGGATTTGTGAAATTTGAGCTGGGGGGGGGGGGGGGTTGAGGACTGAAATTCAATGAATGACAGAAGCTGCATGCACCCGACATGCGATTTTTGGGAGGGTTGCAAAGTTAGCTGGAGTGGATCAACCCCACCCCAACCCCTCCGGCAACTCCAACACTGACTACTACTACTACTACTACTACTACTACTACTACTACTACTACTACTACTACTACTACTACTACTACTTTGCTTTCAGCCTTTCATAGTATCTATTCTAATTCAGCAAGGATTCATGCGTCAGACTCCTTCCGCAGAAAAGTCAGGTCGACGCCAGAGAAAATCTTTCTCTATAGAAATGGAACGAAAAAAGCACACCTTTTACTTTGGAGCCTCTGATTCAGTTAATCGAAGGACAAGACCTCACCCCTCTTTCACTCTTTAGTGCCTCCTCTCAGAAGCGTCATTTGTGGGGAGGGGGTTCGGAGGGCCGTGCCCCCTCAAGAAAATGAAAAAATAATGTATAATGTATTAAATAAATAAATAACTGTGGTATATCGGAAATTGCAAAAATTGCCAAACAAATATAAAACAATCGCAAATTTGCTAAAATTTTGCCAAAATTTGCCAAAATTTGCCAAAAATTTGCCAAAAAATTATCTCGCCCCCAAGAAAAGTGTGAAATGACTACTGCTTTCTCTCTCTCTCGAATCCCTAAAATATTGTTTCTCTCAAATGTCGTCAAAGTCCAGATGATTTCACCGCTCTTTCTGGAATTAGCGTCAAGCGGTTGTGACGTGGGTGACCGTGGCTGTGGAGACGGGGCCGCGCTTCATACGCAGCATGTCCGCCAGTCCCTTCTTGACGGTGTGGTGTTTGACGGCGTAGATGAACGGATTCAAGGTCGTATTGAGAAAAATCATGAACAGCGTGACGAAGTAGGCGTTCGTCGAGACCGGCTGATCGACGGTCGACAGCAGGTACCAGATCTGGTTCGGCGTCCAACAGACGGCGAACGCCAGGCTGATGCCGATCATCGTCGCGATGACGCTCATCTGGGCCTTGTTGGCGCTCGCCTGCTGCCCGGCGGCAGTCTCGGCGGCCCCGTCCTGCTGCTGGTTGTTCGCCCCGTGAAACACCTTCATCTGCCCGCGAATGACCAGCAGGATGTGCCCGTAGCAGTAGACGAACATCAGCATCGGAACGAAGTACTCCCAGGTGATGATGAAGACGGCGTACGCCGTGGCCGCGTAGCTGCTCGGCCACGCGTTGTAGCTGTAGCAGGTGTCGCCGATCACCTGCGACATCCATACGCCGGCGACGTTCGTCAGGATTCCGTTGATCCAGGTGAGGGCGATGGCGACGTAGACCATCCAGTCGCGGAAGTTCTTTCGGTGAGAGATCGGATGAACGACCTTGAAGTAGCGCTCCGCGGTGATCGCTCCAACGCTGGCGATCGACCCCGTCAGTCCGACGAAGACGAGGAGGTCGGTCTCGACGAGGGCACAGATCAGTCGGCCCTCGAGCCCCACCAGCCTCAACGGAAGGGTCCTGACGACGTAGCTGACGGTCAATAGGATGCACGAATACAGGTCCATGACGACCTGGTTGATCGTCAGCAGATTCGACGTCTGAGTCGAGCGCCATTTGCGGTCGAGGAGAACCTTGAGAACCAGTCCGTTGGCAACGCACCCGACGACCCCGATGACGATGACGAAGCCGAAGAAGACGAGCATGACGTCATAAGCTCTCTGATAACGTCCGTCATGCGCAACCGACACGACGTCGGTGACATTGTCTTCCGCCGTCGCAGTTCTGACATCGACGGTGGATGAGTCAGATTTGTCTGACATGACTTCCTAACAGACATGGGTCAATTACGTTTTAGGCAATTACAATTACATTACAATTATACGGATTTTTGTCAATTGCAATTACAATTACAATTACAGACAATTACATTGGGATCCATTACAATTACAATTACAAACGTGTCAATTACAATTACAATTACAATTACTTTTCATTCCTCTTTCTGCTTCCTTTAATAAACTTAAGTGTCTAAAATAATTAACATAAATTAGTTCAACAAATTGTAATTGAACTTCCCACAGATCAATTACAATTACAATTACATTGGCCAAATGTATTTAATTACAATTGAATTACAATTATAATTGTAATTGACCCATGTCTGCTTCCTAAATAGGTTCCTACTAAGAACAAAATAAAACAGAACTTTAGGCGCCTATGAATAAGGAGCTACTGAGGTGCTGCTTCTCAAAGCGCCATAGAATTTCACGAAATTTTACTTACTTACTTAAGTGCATGTAATGAGATTACACAGCAAGACCATAATGTGAATGAATGGCTTGGAAATACATATTGGTTCTCACACAAGGCAGAATACTCCAACCTTAGTTATAATTATTATTGCAATTATTATTGCAATTATTATTATTATTATTATTATTATTATTATTATTATTATTATTATTATTATTATTTGAGATCTTTTTATTTGAGCCTCGGGGGTTTTATGTTAACTACACTTTCGGAGACATGTTGCCTCAAATTCTTCCAAAGCACCAGCTACATTTGAAGATTAGGCTATACCAACCGATTAAGCGGCTTTCTGTGGTTTATAATTCATTTGAAACGTCTAATAAATGTATGCAACACTCATTCAGATAAAATAACGATGAAAGCGTCTTCAAATATTTTAAGATCTAGCGGACTTAAGGTTTGAACATTTATTATTTTAATCATTTAAAATGTAGCATTAACATGAATTTTCCATGTGAGTTATAATAGTATTTTAATTTATCTTAATTTTGTTCATGATGGTTTAATAAAAATTCTTCAGGTGGCCAAGTATAGCTTGCCTGTTTTTAGTAATAAAAATGTCCCCTGTTATCATTATCATTGGGATAACCGGGCTCCACAATAGGGGCACAATCAAGACAGGCGAGCATATGCCATTTATATAGCACAACTATGACGTTTGACGACTAGGAGGAGGAAATGATGGAGGTGGTGGTGATGATGATGATGATGACGGCAGTTTTGGTGATGATGATGATGTTGATGATGATGATGGTAATAATAATGACGATAATAATAATAAAAACGTTAAAAATTTTCAGTCGACGGCCAAGGGGGTTTTCACCCCAAGCCTCCCTTGGCTACGTCACAGGACGGCGACAATCCGAGGCACACGCAAATACGTGCTGGCAAGCTGGAAGGACCAAATCCGGAAATCTCAAATATTACTATTACTCAAAATATTACTCAGAAGATCCTGCCTGAGCTCACGACCTTCTCACAATCTCACAAAGGCCACTCTTTTTTCTCTCCTTCTCCTTCTTCTTCTCCTCCCCTTTTAATTTTCCATCTACGACAACCAGTCTGTGTTGTTTCAGTTAACTTTAACTGTAACTGAAATATCAGTTAACTGAAAACTAAAAAATCAGTTAACTGTAACTGAAACTGTAACTGAAAAATGTCAATAACTTTAACTGTAACTGAAACTGAAAAATAAATAACTGAAATAGCTAAAATAACTGAAAATAATTGTATATATAGTTGCGTACTATTTCTGTTTTTTCCGAGAGATGTGGATGTTTGCAATGTTGTAGCGATAACACATGCATATGAAATTATTTACATACTGTATCAGTAGATTGTCAATTAGAGAGAGCAGGGTGATTGTGTATTAAGAAAAAACGTCGAAATTTCATTAATGTGTTCAATGGCGATTAACTGAAAATAACTGAAATTAACTGAATATAAATAGCTCTAACTGAAAAATGACAATAACGTTAACTGTAACTATAACTTAAAATAATTTCAATAACTCTAACTGCAACTGAAAAATAATCAATAACTGAAGCAACACTGGGGGCGCCAAAATTGATAGGGCGCCAAAAAAATTCGACCCCGCGGGCGCCCACCACTCTCTGCAGGCCACTGTTTGTCCCTCTATCTTTCCTGTTATTGCCAGATTTTCCAGTACGTCCTTTCTTATTGTGTGTCCAAACGTACGAGCTGCTGCTTTTTATGGCTTTATAGAACAATAGCATCTAAAGAAAACGCTGTCTGGAAACGCTTGATTCATGATGTTACATCATCTTAAAATACTGAAGGAAAAAGAAACGATGCTGATGCTGATGATGATGGTGATGAAGATGATGATGCTGATGGTGGTGGTGGTGGTGATGATGACGATGATGATTAGCATAACGAAGCAATTAAGCTTTGCTCTCTCACTGTTCCGACTCCCAAATAACCACTCTGAGTAAAAAAGACAAGAGAAAAACTAATGCGAACTAGTGCGCATAAGAACAAGGCGCGGCGATGCGGCTGTCTATTGAAACATTCGTTCGCGTGATTAAACGCTGACAGAAATTGGCCATATTTGTATTCTAGAGTGGACAGTAATAAGGATTTTAATTAATAGAGAGACAGCAAAAGCTACAATGACGAGAAAAATAAAAGCATGAAACACAAAAATTGTATCGGAGATGACAAACCGGGAACAAGTAAAAGCCTGCTAGTTTCTATTATTAGCAACTGTCATGTCAGAATCACAATCCGAATTTATCCGTGAAAAATTTATCTATCACTCAATTTATTTTGTAGATACTTTAGGGGTGCGGTAGATTAACAGTTGGGTACTTGTCATGCAACCGTCATGTCCTAAAGTACCAGCATACTGTACCAGGGAAAAATATAAATTATTTATTATATGGCATTTCCACTTTGTTAGTCAAAATGCTGTAGGTCTCAATTATATCTCCTCTTATTCTTTCTTTCTTTCTTTCTTTCTTTCTTTCTTTCTTTCTTTCTTTCTTTTTTTCTTTTTTTCTTTCTTTTTTTTTTCTCTCTCTCTCTCTCTCTCGTAATCAGAGTAATCAATCCACAATGCTTTAGTCTCTCTTCGCATCATTATAATCCTTAATCCTTGATAAACTTGACTGTTCTGCGTTGAACCTTTCCAAAATTTCTGCCCTTCTTCAAAAACGCTTTCCCTATGCTTGAATGAATGCAACATTTCAAATGTGGACGTACCATTGTCTTATATGGCAGTGTTTCCCAAACTCTGGGTTGCGACCCAAAATTGGGTCGCATGGCTCACTCAGACTAATCACTCTAGTCAGTCTAGTGGGTCGCGGTGTAGCGCGAAATTAGATTCAAAAGTGTCTTTTTATAACCAATACCACAATAACACAAGCCTTGAAAATTCCAAGTTGGCTTACCGGTAGGTTTAAAGAAATATATATATATATATATATATATATATATATATATATATATGCCTTCAATCTTTCATACACGGCTTATGTTAAAATGATTAGTGTTTTATCCAATTTTAGTTGACACTAAGTTTGCAGGGTCACAACATGTTACAAAAGTAGGTCGCAGTTCCAAAAAGTTTAGTAAACCCTGTCCTATAGTGCTTTTAAATATTAACATTATTTTGCAATAACGCAAGGAAAGCGTATTCCGACCATTTTGCTCTGAAACTCCACTAACAATAGGGAACCTCTTAACGAGATGAAACCTGGCGGTTAAGCGATTTTGCCATACTCATAGGATTCTTAAGACGCGTAACAAAGGTGTGCTTATGAAAAATTTTAAAATATAATTTTCACAAACTTTCAATATCTACTTCTCTCCCCTGTCTTATTTGGCACAAATATAAATAGTTCTGCCTAATATATTTGACATATTTCATTTGAGAATTGAATAAAAGATTTTGTTTTGCCATTTATTCAAAACTAGACAAATATTTTCAAATAACGTTCGCCAGATGGCCTCATGCATTAAAAAATATTGCATGCTATGATTAGGGTCGCGGCACGTTACAAAACCGCTGAAGTGGGCTGCGGTTGCAAAATGTTTGGGAAACCCTGTTATATGGTATCATTGTTATTTCTTTACCTCTGTTAGTTATATTCTTTCTGACCATGCCTAAAAGTTGGTTTTAAATTGATTTACAATAATATTGTAGACGATTACGGTTTGGTGCGTTATTTTTCTGATGCTCATCACATTAACTTAACCCCTTAACTGGGGATACCGGATATATCCGTCCATTTTACATTGAGTTACAGTTAAATACACGGTTAAGGGGTTAAGAAACAGCGCTTTATAGAAGCTGATGGGATTTAATCAATTACGGGCTTTAGTTAGATTTATACATAGTGACTCTAGGGGCTGTCCATTAATTACGTCAACAATTTAGGGCGGAGGGGTTTTTAAAAAGTTTGACCGTTGTTGACGGGGAAGAGAGGGGGTGTCAAGATATGTTAACGTCAACAATTTCATTTTTTACAAATGATTAAAAAATTGGACATTTCATGGAATACTATTTATTACAATGGAAAAAACCTAACAAGCAAGAAAAAAGACCATCACCACCACATTATGACACTTGATGAACAAAAGAAATGGAAAAGGTCTCATCGCTGCAAAAATAATAACCTTCTAAACTTTTTAGGGGGACCCGTCACTGGTCTTAGTGGGAGGATCAAAAGTTTTTGACATAATTATAGGGGATCACTGAAAGTTGACAGTTGTTGACAAGGGGAGGGGGTTAAAAATTACCCAGAAATTGTTGACATAATTAATGGACAGCCCCAAAGTACAAAATTATGTATAACTGAAATTTAATATATGTGCTGTTTGGCATTGTACATTGCGAATTGATTCTTGTGTACAGACAAAAATAAAAGATGTACCGGACAAACTGGACAATTTGGAATAGAAGGATGTATGAACGACAGTGGCGTAGCCAAGGGGGGTTGGGGTCACAACCACCCTTGGGCGCTGATGAAACAATTTGTTAACGCGTTTCCATGCATTTTTTAAATTTTCGGACATGGTTTTGAGGGTCAAAACAACCCCTTGGTGCTGCTGACCTAAATTTTTTAAGCGCCATACTAGGTGGACGACGCTTGTTTGCTTGTCAAGATATTTCGAAAGTTGGTTACGGTCAAAAGTCAAACCCAAACCCACTTCTGAAAATCCTGGCTAGGCCACTGATGAACGACAATGGTTTCAGTACAGAAGAAATCCTACTAAACCACTTAAAATGACGGATTATTATTATTATTATTATTATTATTATTATTATTATTATTATTATTATTATTATTACTATTGTTATTATTAGTATGAGTATTAGTATTAGTATTATCATTAAGATCAGCTCACCTTATTATTGCCTGAAATCCGCGATGGTCTTTCTTGCGAGAATCTTCTGGAAATTCGGCGTCTCACCTCAAGCACGCTTTTCTTCCCCGAATTCTTTCTTTCATCGAATTTTAAGCAACATGTGTCTTTCTATTATTGTCAACTGTCGCACACGACACTCGCTTGCATCCATACCCACAAGCACTGATGACACATTTATGCAGGCACTGATATAATTCGTATATACTTCTTCTTCTTCTTCTTCTTCTTTTTCTTCTTCTTCTTCTTCTTCTTCTTCTTCTTCTTCTTCTTTTTCTTCCTTTTTTTTCTTCTTCTTCTTCTTCTTCTTTAGGTGCTGTGTGTTTCTACGTTAGCGACCATGAATTTCCACTTTGTTCTATCTTGACATCCTCTTATTAATTCAATGTTATTCATTATTCCCTCAATTCCTTCTCGTAGGCAGTCTACGTATGTGTTTCACTGCCTTTCTCTGGCTCTTTTTCCCTCCACTTTTCCGGTTATTGCCAAATGCTCCAGTCCTTCCTTCCTCATTACATGTCCGAAGAAGGAAAGCTGCCTCTTTTTGATGGTTGTCATCAGACTTCTTTCTATTCCAATTTCGTTCAAAATCTCTTCATTGGTTTTCTTTTCCGTCCATGAAATCTTCAGCATCCTTCTCAGAAACCACATTTATTTGGCTTCCAATTTCTTCTCCACGGCCTTGGATATAGTCTATGTCTCTGCTCCATACAAGTGTACTGACCAAATATAGCATTTGAGCACTCTTAATCGTGTCTCGTAAGAGATGTGCCTATTTGTAAGTATCGTTTTAAGTTCCCAGAATGCTGCCTTGGCCAATCCTATTCTTGATGTTATGTCTTTCTCACATTTCCCATCGCTGGTTATCATACTGCCTAAGCATTTGAAGTGTGCCACTTGTTTGATTTCATTGCCGTTTAGTCTTATTTTGCATGTGGGTATTATTTTGTTCTTGGTAATCACCATGCAGAATGTCTTTTTTATATTGATCTTTAAACCTTTCCTTTCGCCTTCTATTGCTAATTTATTTATAAGTTCCTGCAGTTTCTCCTTTGAATCAGCTATTAGAGTTGCATCGTCTGCAAATCTAAGATTATTTACGTTACTTCCTCCAATTTCGACACCTTCTAGATCTTCAATTACTGTTATGACTTCCTCTCCATATAAGTTGAAAAAGTCTGGGGACATTCCACATCCCCGTCTTGCCCCTTTCCGTATTTTATCCATTTTCCTAAAGTTCCGTTAATCCTGATTGCAGCTTCCTGTTTCCAATACAAATCTTGTAGCAGTCTTAAGTCCTTCCCATCAATTCCTGAATTCTCCAAGACTGTAAAAAGAGTTTCATGCACTACGCCATCAAATGCTTTTTCAAAATTAATAAAACATAGATACAAATCTTTTTGCATCTCGATGCATCGTTCCCCAAGCATTCTTAGTACAAAAATTGCATTTCGGCATCTACAGTCTTTTTTGAAGCCATATTGTTCTTCTGCTATTGCATTTCTAGTCCTGCTCCTTGCTCTTTCAAGCAGTACTCTTAGAACTATCTTCGTTATATGACTTATAAGACTTATCGCTCTGTGATCTCCACACTCTGTTGCTGTTGTTTTTGTGGGTATTGCAACTGGCACATTTCCAGTGTTAAGTACCCTGGTGTTTATGTGATTGTTAAAAAAATAATGACCATTAACAAATTGAATATTGGTTTTAATAAAGCGCTACAGAAATTGTTTTGATTTACGAACCCATTTAGGCACACCAGAATATGACAGAGGTATTGAGATAGCGTCCCGCGGACCAGATCCCGTCCGCCAGTTAATGTGAAATGGCCCGCGAAGTTACTGAAACGATGAATAACATGTTTCTAATACTTTCGAAATATTTTTTCAAAGTCTTGTCTATAACAAACCTGTTTTCTATTACTTACGAACCTGTATTTCTTCAAAAACACCTGGCCATTGGGCACCAGTCATAAAAGAATTCGGCCCATCATGCAATTTAATTAAATAGTCTTGGCATAGCACAACCCGAAGCGCCCGGAATATTTGCACAATGTTACGTTTTTTGTGTAGAAGAGTAGTCTTATGATTTTGAGTCCAAAAACCAGGACATGTTCTAATTATTCATTCCGTTAAAACGTGCAGCTGATCAATTTTCTTCATTCCATTGGGTGTTTGTATGGCATACGTGACAACTCTCTTATTTAGAAAATTGCATCGCTCTATTCCAGTACGTGAAGTGAATTGCTTTCCGACGATTTCTTTTAAAACGCCCTTATTTCGATAGCGTGCTTTAATTCAGCACAGTCAGACCGATCCTGTTCGATTTTACCGGTACACCCTCGAATAATTTCGCAGGCGAAGATTGCCTTCCGATCTGCAAGAAAACATACGCGATTCACCTTCAACAGGATCATCCAACAAAGAAGGTTAATTCTCCCCTTTAAAACTATCGCAGATGGCGTGAAGCTCGCAAAGATTTCATAGAATTATTCTGTAAAATTGCTTCATAATAGACGTTCCTTATAAATTACTGACAGACGAATTGCAGTGCAAAATACATCGGTACACGCATAATAGCAAAATTAGTCGTTAAACACGCTGCATCCGCTCCTTTTTAACGGCAATGGTAGGAAAATGTGCTTGTGCATCTTCAAGGTCGACCTGCCTATATAACTTTATGTAAGGAAATTCCTTCACGAGCTCTCAAGGCCAAACTCAAGGCTCCTAGGGCGGCGCTGATCTCTGCTTCTAACTTCATATAGCGCCAAATTTAGGAGCTCATAAAGAGTCGGCAACTCCAACACTGACTACTACTACTACTACTACTACTACTACTACTACTACTACTACTACTACTACTACTACTGCTGCTGCTGCTGCTGCTACTACTACTACTACTACAACTACTACTACTACTACTACTACAAAATTTGACAAAATTGCTAAAAATTTGACAAAAAATTATCTCGCCCCCAAGAAAAATGTGAAATTACTCTACTGCTTTCTCTCTCTCCCTCTCTCTCCCTCTCTCTCTCTCTCATCCCTACAATAGTGTTTCTCTCAAATGTCGTCAAAGTCCAGATGATTTCACCGCTCTTTCTGGAATTAGCGTCAAGCGGTTGTGACGTGGGTGACCGTGGCTGTGGAGACGGGGCCGCGCTTCATGCGCAGCATGTCCGCCAGTCCCTTCCTGACGGTGTGGTGTTTGACGGCGTAGATGAACGGGTTCAAGGTTGTATTGAGAAAGATCATGAACAGCGTGACGAAGTAGGCGTTCGTCGAGACCGGCTGGTCGACGGTCGACAGCAGGTACCAGATCTGGTTCGGGGTCCAACAGACGGCGAACGCCAGGCAGATACCGATCATCGTCGCGATGACGCTCATCTGGGCCTTGTTGGCGCTCGCCTGCTGCCCGGCGGCAGTCTCGGCGGCCCCGTCCTGCTGCTGCTGCTGCTGGCCCTGCTGGTTGTTCGCCCCGTGAAACACCTTCATCTGACCGCGGATGACCAGCAGGATGTGCCCGTAGCAGTAGACGAACATCAGCATCGGAACGAAGTACTCCCAGGTGATGATGAAGACGGCGTACGCCGTGGCCGCGTAGCTGCTCGGCCAGGCGTAGTAGCTGTAGCAGGTGTCGCCGATCACCTGCGACGTCCATCCGCCGGAGACGTTCGTCAGGATTCCGTTGATCCAGGTGAGGGCGATGGCGACGTACACCATCCAGTCGCGGAAGTTCTTCCGGTGCGCGATCGGATGAACGACCTTGAAGTAGCGCTCGGCGGTGATCGCTCCAACGCTGGCGATCGACCCCGTCAGTCCGACGAAGACGAAGAGGTCGGTCTCGACAAGGGCACAGATAAGTCGGCCCTCGAGACCAACCATCCTCAACCGAAGCGTCCTGACGACGTAGCTGACGGTCAAGAGGATGCACGAATACAGGTCCATGACGACCTGGTTGATCGTCAGCAGATTCGACGTCTGACTCGAGCGCCATTTGCGGTCCAGAAGAACCTTGAGAACCAGTCCGTTGGCAACGCACCCGACGACCCCGATGACGATGACGAAGCCGAAGAAGACGAGCATGACGTCGGGAGCGCCCTGATGACGTCCGTCATGTGCAACCGACACGACGTCGGTGACATTGTCTTCCGCCGTCGCAGTTCTGACATCGACAGTGGATGAGTCAGATTTGTCTGACATGACTACCTAAATAGGTTCTTACTAAGAACAAAATAAAACAGAACTTTAGGCGCAGAGGAATAAGGAGCTACTGAGGCGCAGTTACTCAAAGCGCCATAGAATTTCACGAAATTTTACTTACTTACTTAAGTGCATGTAATGAGATTACACAGCAAGACCATAATGTGAATGAATGGCTTGGAAATACATATTGGTTCTCACACAAGGCAGAATACTCCAAACTTAGTTATCATTATTATTGCAGTTATTATTATTATTATTATTATTATTATTATTATTATTATTATTATTATTAGAGATTTATTTATTTGAGCCTCGGGGGTTTTATGTTAACTACACTTTCGGAGACATTTTGCCTCAAATTCTTCCAAATCACCAGCGACATTTTAATATTATCAACCTATTAAAGCGGCTTTCTGTGGTTTATAATTCATTTGAAACGTCTAATAAAGGCATGCAACACTCAATCAGATAAAATAACGGCGAAAGCGTCTTCAAATACCTTAAGATCTAGTGGACTTAAGGTTTGAACAATTATTATTTTAATAATTTAAAATGTAGCATTAAAATGAATTTTCCATGTGAGTTATAGTATTTTAATTTAGCTTAATTTTGTTCATGATGGTTTAATAAAAATTCTTCAGGTGGCCAAGTATAGCTTAATGTTCAATGGAATTTGATTTCTAAACACAGCAATATGTAATTAATCGGCGCGGTAAAGGAAAACGCTTGCCTGTTTTTAGTAATAAAAATTTCCTCTGTTATCATTATCCTTGGGATAACCTGGGCTCCACAATAGGGGCACAATCAAGACAGGCGAGCATATGCCATTTATATAGCACAACTATGACGTTTGACGACTAGGAGGAGGAAATGATGGAGGTGGTGGTGATGATGATGATGACGGCAGTGTTGGTGATGATGATGATGTTGTTGATGATGATGATGGTAATAATAATGATGATAATAAAACGTTAAACATTTTCAGTCGACGGCCAAGGGGGTTTTAACACCCAAGCCCCCCTTGGCTACGTCACTGGACGGGACAATCCGAGGCACACGCAAATACGTGCTGGCAAGCTGGAAGGACCAAATCCGGAAATCTCAAATATTACTATTACTCAAAATATTAATCAGAAGATCCTGCCTGAGCTCACGACCTTCTCACAATCTCACAAAGGCCATTCTTTTTTCTCTCCTTCTTCTTCTCCTCCCCTTTTACTTTTCTTTCTCCGACGACCAGATGGAGGCGCCTGTGTTGTTTCAGTTAACTTTAACTGTAACTGAAATATCAGTTAACTGAAAAATAACAAATCAGTTAGCTGTAACTGAAACTTTAACTGAAAAATGTCAATAACTTTAACTGTAACTGAAACTGAAAAATAAATAACTGAAATAGCTAAAATAACTGAAAATAATTGTTTATATAGTTGCTTACTATTTCTGTTTTTTCCGAGAGATGTGGATATTTGCAATGTTGTAGCGATAACACATGCATATGAAATTGTTTACATATCAGTAGATTTTTCAATCAATTAGAGAGTGGGTGATTGTGTATTAAAAGAAAACGTCGACATTTCATTAATGTGTTCAATGGCGATTAACTGAAAATAACTGAAAAATAAATAACTGTAACTGAAACTGTAACTGTAACTGAAAAATGACAATAACTTTAACTGTAACTATAACTTAAAAATAATTTAAATAACTCTAACGGTAACTGAAAAATAATCAACAACTGAAACAACACTGGGGCGCCAATATTAATAGGGCCCCCAAAAAAATTTCGGCACCGCGGGCGCCCACCACTCTCTGCAGGCCACTGTTTGTCCCTCTATCTTTCCTGTTATTGCCAGATTTTCCAGTACGTCCTTTCTTATTGTGTGTCCAAAAGTGCGAGCTGCTGCTTTTTATGGCTTTATAGGATTTATAGAACAATAGCATATAAAGAAAGCGCTGTATGGAAACGCTTGATTCATGATGATGATGAGGATGGTGATGATGATGATGGTGGTGATGATGATGATGATGATTAGCATAACGAAGCAATGAAGCTTTGCTCCCTCACTGTTCCGACTCCCAAATAACCACTCTGAGTAAAAGGACCAGAGAAAAACTATTGCGAACTGACTCCCAAATAACCACTCAGAGTAAAAGGACCAGAGAAAAACTAGTGCGAACTGACTCCAGAATAACCACTCAGAGTAAAAGGACCAGAGAAAAACTAGTGCGAACTGACTCCAGAATAACCACTCAGAGTAAAAGGACCAGAGAAAAACTATTGCGAACTGACTCCCAAATAACCACTCAGAGTAAAAGGACCAGAGAAAAACTATTGCGAACTGACTCCAAAATAACCACTCAGAGTAAAAGGACCAGAGAAAAACTAGTGCGAACTGACTCCAGAATAACCACTCAGAGTAAAAGGACCAGAGAAAAACTATTGCGAACTGACTCCAAAATAACCACTCTGAGTAAAAGGACCAGAGAAAAACTATTGCGAACTAGTGCGCATAAGAACAAGGCGCGCGATGCTGCTGTCTATCGAAACATCTATCATATTAAAATCCTTATCTGTATGTCTCTCTGTCTGTTACCTTCAAGCGTTCTGATTGGTTGACTATTGGTAGACGGTTTAGACCGTTTAGTCCTTACGTCGCGATGCGTTGGTGGACGATGTTCGAAGACGACGTTGCTATTGGTAACAATTGTTCGTAGAATCGTAGTTTAGCACGGTTTAGTCGAGTCATTGCAGCGTCAGAGGGGCGGGCGTGCGACGACGTTGCTATTGGTAACAATTGTTCGCAGCCTGAGGTAGTTGCGCAATTTTAACGTACATTTTAACGTACACAAAAATACGTGTACAGCGTCACAAATGGCCACAGTTGCGTGATTTTAACGTACATAGGCCTAATTGGGAACGAGTTAGTTTCTATTATTAGCAACTGTCATGTCAGAATCACAATCCGAAATTATCCATGAAAAATTTATCTATCACGCAATTTATTTTTGTAGATACTTTAGGGGCGCGGTAGATTAACAGTTGGGTACTTGTCATGCAACCGTCATGTCCTAAAGTACCAGCATACTGTGCCAAGGAAAAATATAAATTATTTATTATACGGCATTTCCACTTTGCTAGTCAAAATGCTGTAGGTCTCAATTATATCTCCTCTTATTCTCTCTCTCTCTCTCTCTCTCTCTCTCTCTCTCTCTCTCTCTCTCTCTCTCTCTCTCTTTCTTTCTTAAGCCTGTGCCCAGGGCTCCGCTCTTCTAGAGGCCCCGCACAAAGCCTTTAAAGGGCCCCGCGATTGTCGATGACGACCTTTTTTGCTTGTCACGATTTTTCGTGAGTACGCTGAAGGGTCCCGCAATTGGCGATGATCCTAACCCTATCTCGCCCGGAGCCCCGCAAAACGTAAGGCCGGCCCTGATCAGAGTAATCAATCCACAATGCTTTAATACTTCGCAGCATTATAATCCTTAACAATCATTGATAAACTTGACGGTTCTGTGTTGAACCTTTCCAAAATTTCTGCCCTTCTTCAATAATGCATTCCCTATGCTTGAATACCCGAAGACCTTGGAAAATCAATAATAATACCAATACCAAAGAAACAAAATGCAACTGAGTGCGAAGCATTCCGAACCATCAGCCTAATAAGCCATTTTGAAAAGTTATTACTAAAAAATACTGCTCAAAAGAACGAAGAATAAAATCAGACACAAAGCATCGGAACAGCAATATGGCTTTAAGGAAAATTGTGGGTGCAGAAGAAAATATACATTCTAAGAAGAATCAGTGAGAGATGCATAGAAATGCAGAAGGAGGTATATATCTGTTTCATAGACTACCAAAAAGGTTTTGACAACGTCATGCACAAAGAGCTATTCGACTGTCTGGACAAAGCGGAATTAGATGGAAAGGACATGAAAATATTCTCGGAAATTTATGGGAAACAGACAGCAACGGTCAGAATAAAAGGGAAAGAGGGAAACTGGATCAAAATACAGAAAGGAGCAAGACAAGGTTGTGGTTTATCACCAGAATTCTTCAACGCTTATGGAGAGGAAATCGTGGAAAAAATAGAGAAATGGAAGGAATCATAATTGGAGGGCAGAACATTAACAACCTGAGATTCGCGGACGACGCAGCATTAATGGCGTACACACAAAAGAAGCTACAGGAATCAGTGGACGAAGTAGTTAAGGAAGGCGAAAGAAAGGGGCTAAAAATAAATACAAAGAAAACATACTGCATGGTGATCTCCAAACAAAAAGATACACCAAGATGCCAACTATACATAAATGGACAACTGATAGAGCAAGTAAATGACTTCAAATATTTAGGAAGCTGGATATCCAGCAATGGGAAATGTGAAAAAGATATAATAACAAGGATTGCCATGGCAAAATCAGCATTTGCGGAATTAAAACACATCTTAACAAATAAGAGAATATCAATGGAAACAAGGAAACTTATGTATGGTCGGTATTGCTATACGGCTCAGAAACGTGGTCAATCTCCAAACAGATGAAGAAAAAAGAGGCAGTGGAAATGTGGTTTTTAAGGAGAATGATGAAGGTTTCTTGGACAGAGAAAACATCAAACCAGGAAATTTTGGAAAAGGCAAACTCAAGAAGGAAATTGCTAAAGACTATAAAGAAAAGACAACTAGAATTATTCGGACACATAATGAGGAAAAAAGACCTGGAAAACTTAGTCACAACAGGTAAAGTGATGGGGAAAAGAGCAAGAGGGAGACAAAGATTGACGTTCATCGAAAACCTGCTATGCGACGTGAAAGACAAAATATCAGAAGTAGAACTGCTACAAGCGACATACGACAGAGAGGAGTGGAAGTCCATGGCCGCCAACGTTGTAAAACAAGGCACCTAGAGAAGAAGAAGAAGATGCTTGAATGCAACATTCCAAATGTGGACGTACCATTGTCTTATATGGCAGTGTTTCCCAAACTCTGGGTTGCGACCCAAAATTGGGTCGCATGGCTCACTCAGACTAGTCACTCTAGTCAGTCTAGTGGGTCGCGGAGTAGCGCGAAATTAGATTCAAAAGTGTCAATTTATAACCAATACCACAATGTCACAAGCCTTGAAAATTCCAAGTTGGCTTACCGGTAGGTTTTAAGAAATATATATGCCTTCAATCTTCCATACACGGCTTATTTTAAAATGATTAGTGTTTTATCCAATTTTAGTTGACAATACGTTTGCAGGGTCACAACATGTTACAAAAGTAGGTCGCAGTTCCAAAAAGATTAGTAAACCCTGTCCTATAGTGCTTTTAAAAATTAACATTATTTTGCAATAACGCAAGGAAAGCGTATTCCGACCATTTTGCTCTGAAACTCCACTTATAATATGGAATTTCTTATGAGGCTCCAACCTAGCGGTTAAGCGATTTTGCTATACTCATCGGATTCTTAAGACGCGTAACAAAGGTGTGCTTATGAAAAAAATTTAAAATATAATTTTCACAAAATTTCAATATCTATATCTCTCCCCTGTCTTATTTGGCACAAATATAAATAGTTCTGCCTAATATATTTGACTTATTTCATTCGAATTGATTCACAGATTTTGTTTTGCCATTTATTCAAAACTAGACAATTATTTTCAAATAATGTTCGCCAGATGGCCTTGCATTTAAAAAATATTGCATGCTATGATTAGGGTCGCGGCACGTTACAAAACCGCTGAAGTGGGCTGCGGTTGGAAAACGTTTGGGAAACCCTGTTATATGGTATCATTGTTATTTCTTTACCTCTGTTAGTTATATTCTTTCTGACCATGCCTAAAAGTTGGTTTTAAATTGATTTACGATTATAAATGATTACGGTTTGGTGCGTTATTTTCTGATGCTCATCACATTAACTTAACCCCTTAACTGGGGATACCGGATATATCCGTCCATTTTACATTGAGTTACAGTTAAATACACGGTTAAGGGGTTAAGAAACAGCGCTTTATAGAAGCTGATCGGATTTAATCAATTATGGGTTTTAGTTAGATTTATACTTAGTGGCTATAGGGGCTGTCCGTTAATTACGTCAACAATTTAGGGGGAGGGGGGTTTGAAAAAGTTTGACAGTTGTTGACAGGGGAGAGGGGTTCAAGAGAAGTTGACGTCAACAGTATCAATTTTTTACAAATGAAAAAATAGGAAATTTCATGGAATACTATTTATTACAACAGAAAAAGCCTGACAAGCAACAAAGGTCATCATCGCCACATTATGACACTTGATGAACAAAAGAAAGGGGAAAATGTCTCATCGCTGCAAAAATAATAACCTTCTAAACTTTTTAGGGGACCCGTCACTGGTCTTAGTGGGGGGATCAAAAGTTTTTGACATAATTATAGAGGATCACTGAAAGTTGACAGTTGTTGACAAGGGGGGAGGGGTTCAAGAATTGCCCAGAAATTGATGACATAATTAATGGACAGCCCCAGAGTACAAAATTATGCATAACTGAAATTTAATATATGTGCTGTTTGGCATTGTACACTGCGAATTGATTCTTTAGTACAGTCAAAAATAAAAGATGTACCGGACAAACTGGACAATTTGGAATAGAAGGTTGTATGAACGACAGTGGCGTAGCCAACGGGGTTGGGGTTACAATCACCCTTGGGCGCGGATGAAACATGCATTTTTTATTTGCATATTTTATTTGCATATTTTATTTGCATAAAATGAAACATGCATATTTTATTCAGACATGGTTTTGAGGGTCAAAAAACCCCCTTGGTGCTGCTGACCAAAATTTTTAAAGCGCATACTAGGTGGACGACGTTTTTTGCTTGTCAAGATATTTCGAAAGTTGGTTACGGTCAAAAGTCAAAACCAAACCCACTTCTGGAAATCCTGGCTACGCCACTGATGAACGACAATAGTTTGAGTACAGAAGAAATCCTACTAAACCACTTAAAATGACGGTATATTATTATTATTATTATTAGTTTTACTATTAGTATTAGTTTTAGTAATAGCAATAGTATTAGTATTAGTATTATCATTAAGATCAGCTCACCTTATTATTGCCTGAAATCCGCGATGGTCTTTCTTGCGAGAACCTTCTGGAAATTCGGCGTCTCACCTCAAACACCTGCACGCTTTCCTTCCCCAAATTCTTTCTTTCATCGAATTTTATGCAACAGGTGTCTTTCTATTATTGTCAACTGTCGCACACGACACTCGCTTGCATCCATACCCACAAGCACTGATGACACATTTATGCAGGCACTGATATAATTCGTATATACACATACATGTAAATACAGGGTGGTGCGATAAAAACGTGAACTAATCCGACTGCTGCCAAATACAGGCAGATCTTTAGTAAGCAATACGTTTCGATTGTACTGGTCATTCGTTTCGACGCCAGGATCATTTTTGTAGCTGCAATTGAATTACGCTGTACGAAGAGTATTTATAAACTATGCGAATGAATTTTCTGGCATACACAAAGATATAATTTTCACTAAAATCGGCCTAGTTCTGAACAGGGGTTAAATTGAGCCGGATCTTGCCGGATCTCAGATCTCGGGGACGTCTGGCAAGAGATGCGGTCAGTGTTTTATACAGGCCTGTTAGGAGGAGAGATCGCGCCCCCAAAAAACCTCACAATTCCCCCCCCCCCACAAAAAATCCCAGAACTTACACATTTTGCATTGAACTGTCTTTTCTCCACCAACAAAGTCGATTCTCCCCCCGAAAGCCTCAATCGCCCCCAATGGCGGTTCCAGGATTTCTTGGTGGGGTGATGAAATGAATTCATAGGAAGTTGGTTTGGGGGGGACGAGGGTTGAAAAGGGAAGGGAAAATCAATAAACTTTGCCGAAAAAGAGTGACAAAAGGCAATTTTCCCCTAAGTTTACCACACTCTTACCGAAAAATAGGTTGACAAGCAAATAAGTCATCCGCAGTTTTTCCCCGGGAGTTTACTACAGTGTAGACTTTTACCCAAAAATAGGTTTCAAAAGCGAACAAAGTCCAGAAATCCGGTGGGTAATGCATATCCACTCATCCCCCACGCGGAACCGTCACCGGGAGGCGCAAATTTATCGGGAGATGCAAAATTTGCAGGAGCGCGCAATAAAAGCATGTGACAGGGTAAAAAAAGAATAAACTAATTCTAAAATGAATAAAATAAGAAATAAATAATGCACATGAGGTAACTATTACGCAAAATACAGTAGCTGATGATCTTTTCTTGCTCGTCAGACTTTTTCTGAAGTTGAGAGCGCATATAGGGGTATCCAGTGTTTACCAACAAAGTCCGGTTGCTCCGCCCACTGGTGGGCATAAACCATAGAAACCATTGTTGTCTATTAATAGACGCCAATGGCAGAAGCAGATTTCTTGCTGGTGGGCATAGATCAGTGACCATAGAGATTGTTCTGGATACTCCTATACCAGTTTCGTCTCGTGCGCCGCCAATTCGCCAATCTACGCTACGTCACTGATCTGCGTTCATGATATAATTACTGCAGAATTAGGCCTACACTAAATTCCATGAATTTTGACGAGGTGTTGCGAAAACACGAACAACGAAATAGAATGGTGGTGCCTATTTTTTTGCGCACCCCTACAAGAAATCCCTCCCCTCCACAAAATTTTTTCAACAGTGACACACATTTTTGCATTGAATTGATTGTGCCTCTTCCACTCCCGTCATGTTAATTTGCCACACAAAGGCCTGGGTCTAGATAAAACACTGTACGCATGCATGAGATATGTGCACCTTTGAGCAATGAGCTTCGATAGCTGATGTGCTATTTCATCTTCTTAGCGTATAATTGTATATCCATCCAGTTTTTGGCCGCCCAACTCTGTCTATTACATGTATTACAATCGATTTTAGATGTATGGCACAGACTGTAACATAGATGTAATAAACGCTTTTTACGTTTTTAACGTTTTTTTAAATTATTTCACCAACGTTTTTTTACATTTATGGCCTGTAAATGATTGTATTGTAACAGTGCTGCCCATCGTCAACATGGCGCCTAATCGTTTCGTTGATAATTATTGCTGTTTTATGGCTTCACGCGTCAAACATTTGTGAATTCGATAAACGATAAATGCACCGGAAACTGAAACCGTATTCTAGTTCCACTTCTTCTCTACCTGTAACTGCAACGGGCTTCAACATTATCGCTGAAGTCAGTCACGTGACGTGTTTTCGCTGAAGTTTGCTTTTGCGCTCATCTGAAATCCCTGCAATAATAGCCTGCTCCATGTATTGCGATTTATCAAATGTATATAAAACAGCGATTCAACGATCCATTGATACCAATATGTTATAATTGACCGCATTTCATGGACTATAGCGCGTATTATGTGACTTATATTATCCAAACTGCTGCTTTCTTTCCCCCTCCAAAATTCACAATAAATGCTATAGGGTATTAAACCAGTTCAACAAGAAACTTGTAAAAGAAAGAAATAATGTATGCAGAATCTCCTGAGATTAAACTGTTGTTGAATTTAAAATTACACGAACACATATGAACATAGTATATATATATATATATATATATATATATATATATATATATAAAGTCTCACACACATTTACGCAGACGCACACATAACCCCACGTGTGACATACTATACATGTTTCGTTAGTTTCAGTAAGATAATTGACGATTGAAATTAGAAATGAGATAATTCAGAGAAGACCAATGGCTTCCATGAAACGGGTTTGTAAAATGGCGTTTTAATGCGGTTCTCGTGAGATTAACATTGGTTTTAAGTCTTTTAACTAACGCATGGCAATGGATTGAAAATTTTCTAATTAGGGCCTACGAATTACTTCACAGTAGTTTGCTCATCTAATGTGATATTGTCTATAAACTTTTCATTGGCGTAGCCAGGTTTCCGGAATAGGGGGAGCACAAGGCTTCCACAATCCACTGACCAACATTTTCAGTTCCGACTATTGTGTTTGTTGGGGCGTCGTGAGCCAAGTACAGGCCCGAATACGGGGGTTGGGCTCCCTCCCGTGGATATGCTGATGGTCATTAACTCCCCCAACAGAGCCTGAGGGGCAGGCCGCGCAGCCCCAACCGTCGAAAATTCTATGGCACTGCTTGAGTTAAACCATGGGCTCTGTTATTTTTATGGTTGTTGGGGAGCATTTTTCCTCAAATTCTTTCAATTCACAGGATATGAAGCGCTCGTCATCGGTTAAGCGATTTTACTCTGCCATATTTATAAATCCTATGCAACGCCTAATAAAGGTATGCTACGTTCTATCAGTTAAAAATAAACATGAAATGGTTTTCAACATATTATTCGATCTACAGTTGTAGTTGGCTTAGGTTTCAAACATTCTCGTTTAAATTTTTCAAAAATTTAGCAGCTAAATAGGCATAATTATTCCATCTGCTGTATATAATTTTTAAAATTTATCTTATTTTGTTCGTGATGGTTCAACTTCAGTCGAAATTCGCCAGGTAGTCAACCATAGCGTCAATTTGATTTTTGAAAATGATTTTAATCGGTGATTTTTTGTGGTACGGTCGGTACCAGCACTTACCCAGGTGTGTGCAGAGGGGCGATGGGGGCAGGACCGTCGAAAGAAATACGGGCCGGGGACAAGTATTGATTCCGGGCCTTGTTTAAAGTTCCATTATCTGTGAGAAGTAACGTCTGTTGATATTTTTGCGAGTCGATAGAGAAAAATTGCTACCAAAATCGATAGAAAAACTAATTACCTTGTCTTTGAACATCGATGGAAGAATTTTATTCTTCCTGAGGAATCCACTTGGTGTGCGCAAATTAATTTTAAAATCATTTTTCACTGAGTCGAATGCATGTACTCCAATTTCAAGTGAAAATCATTAGAATTGACAATTAATGGTTATTAGAAACTGGATTTACAACTGGATTTTGTAAGTGGTTTAGTAGGATTTCTCCTGTGTTGAATTCCATTGTCACTCTTGCAACCATTTATTACAACTTCAGTTTGTCCGCTGCAGCTGTTATTATTGAGTCTGCAAAAAAACAAAGACAATCCATAATATACGGTACGATGCCAAACAGCAAACATATTAATCAGTTATTGAAAGAAATTGAATACAACAGAATTTCAAATGTTACTACAGCGTAGCAGTGGCGGCTCTAGGATTTGGCAAGTGGGGGGCCGTTGGGGGGGCAACTTCTAATCATGGGGGGCCAACCATTTGTTGTTTAATGTATGTAGCATTAAGTATAGGGTCCCAACTGGGGGGGCCACTGGGGGGGGCCAGGCTCTCAATAGGGGGGCACGGGCCCCCCTGGCCCCCCCGGTGGAGCCGCCACTGCAGCGTAGAGAATGTCAACGATTTCCAAGAATTGTGGAAAATATTCAGTCACGTGTGTTTATAGCCTAATAGAAATCAAGCAAAGAACATAAAGATCAATTGCAGGTTTTAAGTGACAAAGTAACGTCTTTCTCTCGTCGATAAATTCTTGAAATTATTGTAACAAAATGATCTGAAAAGGCGCATTTAAACTCTTTCGAAAAATTGTGGGATTCCCGACAGGGTTAATTCAGGGTTGGCTCTTGCGAGTTTTACAGTGTACAGAGCATGGCAAGGCGTATAAAGAAAATGTCTTCTACAGCGCCATTGTAGTAATGTTTTTAACATCATTCGATGAACACTCCTTGATTTGAATTATACCCCCCCCCCCCATTGTCAAATCCAATAAGTCAGTCAGGTTTTCTGGTCCAGGTTAAGCCGGATAGGCAATAATACACTGTAGAGAACATATACATTTTGAGTCTGGATTGAAGGTTCATAAGAGATTCAGAGGGACGAATAAAGTTACTATTTTCGTGGCGTCCTCCGATACGCTACGCCTCACAGTTTTCTTTATAAATTAACCTTGCCTCAAAACTCGATCGTTTATCCGTGTCGATTCGTGAAATATCAGAGTTGCGCAGTGGCGGTTCCAAGAACTCTTGGTGGGGGATGCAATGAATTTCCAGTGGCGGCTCTACCGGGGGGGGCAGGGGGCCCGTGCCCCCCTATTGAGTGCCTGGCCCCCCAGTGCTCCCCCCCAGTTGGGACCCTATACTTAATGCTACATACATTAAACAACAAATGGTTGGCCCCCCATGATTAGAAGTTGCCACCCCAACGCCCCCCCCACTTGCCAAATCCTAGAGCCGCCACTGTGAATTTCTAGGAAGATCCCGCCAATTGTCTAAGGAATTATATGTAGGCCCTAAGCGGTTTAGAAGAAACTGGTAGATTATATATAAAATATAATTTTCTGAATTCACAATGTATAAAAGCCATTTTAGTCTGGTTGTACAAAGTCAAAGTGCAAAATCGAGATTTCTATTGCTGGAAGCGAATTTATCGATGACATTGTCTATGGATAGGGCATATGTCCATATCTTTGTGGATATAGCCTACATCAAGGCTAATCCGTTTAGACGATCATCTTCCATTGAAGACGCATTTTTGGAGGGCGGGTGGGGAGATGCATCCCAAGACATCCCCAACATGGAACCGCCCCTGCATGAGGTCATATAAAGAAACTTTACCACATATATTTAATGGTCACCGGTTCAAACGAAGAATGTTCTAATAATGCAATTTTCTAATAACTAATGTTTAAAAGAAATGTCGATGGCCAATAGAATAAGTATCACAAAGTTCATCAAATTCAATTGTTCTCCTGACTTCTCGAGATTTTCACGTCAGTAACAAATGTTCACCAGAACAATAAGTTGTTGTCTTTTAATAGGCAGGGGCGTAGCCAGGAATTTGATTTTGGGGTATAATGTGATTTGGGAGGGGTTTAAATCTTTAGAAACTTTGAAATCTTAAAAACACATTACAAATTTTAAGGTATACCTTAAAATTTTTGTGTACCGCTTCAAATGGTATTATAGCATTACCATTACATATGGTATTATGAAATGCCATTATATGGTAGAGTTTTAGACCACGGATATAATACCTTTTGCATACCCTTTTCTAAACCATTTCTTCTAACAGTGTAGTCTGATTTTGGGGGTATATACAGTGGCGTATTTACCATTGGGCCATTTGGGCCATGGCCCCCTCTTGGTCTTGATGTCAAGTAAAAAAAAGGTCGTCAACTTTTTTCCAAAGTTGTAACTTGTCAGGTCGAAAGTGTCTGGCCCCCTTACTAAAATCCTAAATACGCCACTGGGTATATATATATATATACTTATATACTCTCCGTCGCTACGCCCCTGTTAATAATTAATCAAGTGTAATGGTTATTTCCGATGTAGTTGGCACTATGCTGTCGTTGTGCTGGTCACCGCAGAACGGTTGTTTGCCGGGTCTTCCTTTCTTCCGAACATTCGACGAAGTCCCTTTCTGACCGCGTCGTGTTTGAACGCGTAGATGAACGGGTTCAGCGCGGTGTTCAGAAATATCATGAACAGCGTGACGTAGTACGTGTTAAAACTCACCGGGTAGCCGACGATCGACAGCAGGTACCAGATCTGGTTCGGCGTCCAACAGACGGCGAACGCCAGGCAGATGCCGATCATCGTCGCGATGACGTTCATCTGGGCCTTGTTGGCGCTCGCCTGCTGCCCGGCGGCAGTCTCGGCGGCCCCGTCCTGCTGCCCCTGATGGTTGTTCGCCCCGTGAAACACCTTCATCTGTCCGCGGATGACCAGCAGGATGTGTCCGTAGCAGTAGACGAACATCAGCATCGGGACGAAGTACTCCCAGGTGATGATCAGTATGCCGTACGACCTTGCCGCGTACTCGGTCGGCCATTTCGTGAACCCCGAGCAGATTCCGTCGATTACCTCCGACGTCCAGATGCCTGCAATGTTCGTCAGCAGTCCGTTGATCCAGGTGAGGGCGATGGCGACGTAGACCATCCAGTTGCGAAAGTTCTTTCGGTGAGCGATCGAGTGAACGACCTTGGAGCAGTGATACCGTTTAAAAATACCGCTATACCGTTATAGCGCAGTGTTGTATTTCGTAGCGTCATCAGACTTAGACATATTTGAATCAATTATTGGCCACTTGACTACAATCCCAATTAACTGCAGTGGCGGCTCTAGGATTTGGCAAGTGAGGGGGCCGTTGGGGTGGCAACTTCTAATCATGGGAGGCAACCATTTGTTGTTTAATGTTTAATGTATGTAGCATTAAGTATAGGGTCCCAACTGGGGGGGCACTGGGGGGGGGGCAGGCACTCAATGGGGGGGCACGGGCCCCTGGCCCCCCGGTGGAGCCGCCACTGATGAACTGTAACTGTAACATATTTCTGGACATATTTAAGAAGCGTCTGAAGACTTGGCTGTTCGAGATCAGCAATTCTGTTAAATCCTGACCTATATTATTCATGTACGATGTAAGGTGTTCAAGTAGTCCTTCTAGGATGATTTACCACATAAATCTTAACTTTCAATAAATAAATAAATAAATAAATGAAAAGTGATGGGCTGTGACAGCGACGTGCGCAGTAATGCAGTTTTCTTTTAAAACCTACTTTATGAGGTCACGCGAGTTCTCGTCGATCACTGACACAACTACATCTCTACCAAGGATTTTAGAATTGAAAACTAGAAGGGCCCTATGATTATTACAGTTACATTATTACAGTTTACCAACGAAAGCCTATTTGAAATCAATACCGCCTGAGGCTGACGATAAACTGCGATATTCAGCAACCTCACAGTATAGGGACTATAGGCCAAACACTATACAGTATCTAACCGCAACAGTGGTTCTCACACAGGGCAGACTCTGCTGAATCATTATAGCCTAAGCCTTATTATTATTATTATTATTATTATTATTATTATTATTATTATTATTATTATTATTATTATTATTATTAGGCTATTATATATTTTTTCACACAGAGCAGACCCTACTGAACCATTTTAAACCGTGTTATTATTATTATTACACTGGTCTACATCAATTTTGCTGACTTGAAGACAACATGTGATCTTTATGTATTTTGGTGTGCTGAATCCAAAAATCACACCCATTTCCTCCCATCACGTCCAGTTTTCCCGCAAAACGCTGTTTACTGATTTACTGTTTACAGTAATAACATGGCATTATACATAATAATTCTTTAGCTATATTGAATATGCAAAAAGATAAGGATGTGCAAAAAGCTATGCTTAATATGCAGTGGACATAACTATTTAATAACACAACAGTTTAATAGGCAGTTTTAAACTGCAGACGTCAGCATTATATGGATATAGGCCTATATAAGCAGCGTGAAACCGACGGCAGCATTCAGTCGTTCATGAGGCTTACAAGTTGCAGCAAATGTAACTATTTTAACTAGTTTTCTGTAGAATATGTAAACCAGCACTTGAACACTTCGTGGGTAGTGCAGGAATGATCCTGACAAATTTTGCTACATTTGTGGTTGTTTTACAGCACCTAAACAAAGGAGAGAGGTGTTTGAATTTGTGCATAAAGCTTATCATGCATATTTCGCAGTTAAATTGGGTGACCAGGAAAACCTTGGGCACCGCATAAAGTGTGCAGGACATTTGTTGAAAGCCTCAGACAGTTCATAATGTGACTAAAGGTCAGAGTTTTTCTCTGTCTTAGCTTTCTCTGGTCTTAGCTTTGGAGTTCCAATGGTGTGGCGAGAGCCTCGAAACCATGCATGTTGATAACTGCTACTTCTGCCTGGTAAATATTTCAGGCATGTCCACAAAGACAAAATCTTCCAACCAGTACCCAAATCACCCTCTGCTCTGAGACCAGTTGCTCACTGTGACGAAGTTCCTGTACCTATTTGCACTACTTTGGGTGTTTCTGACAACGATGAATTTAGTCAGTCAACAGACACGAATGGTGAAGATTTCATGGCCTCAGAAGTTGACGCTGGAATGCACCAAACATTCAACCAAGCTGAGTTGTAAGACCTTATATGAGATCTAGATCTGCCGAAGTCGTCAGCAGAGTTACTGGGTTCAAGACTGAAGAAAAAGAACCTGTTCAGTGTTGGCTCCAGGAACCACGCTTATGTATCATGGCAGAGAGAACGATCTTCTGAAATATTTCCATATGGAGGAGGAGTTTGTATACTGCATCAACATCAAAGGACTTATTGAATCAATGGGATGTTATAGATGTAGACAAGATGCTTTTTTATGACATGATCACTGACTTACTTGGCAACTTAAGAGTCGAGAATTATGACCTTTCAGTTCAAAATTCGAAGATTGCTTTTCGAAGACTGGGAGCAACATGAGTGTCAAGTTGCATTTCCTTCATAGCTACCTGAACTTCAAATCTTGGAGCTATGAGTGAAGAACAAGGAGAATGCTTCCATCAAGACATCACGACCATGGAACATAGATATCAAGGCAGATAGAACTCAAACATTGTGGCAGACTACTGCTGGTGTTTACAGCGTGACAACTGTGACCATAACTATACCGGAGCATCCAAAAGAGAAGATTCCTTTCTCAAAACTTAAATTTAAGCAACTAGCTATTGCTTTTATTGCTCTCTTGGTTAGAAGACAGACTCATTTTTTGGCTGAATAAAAAATATTACGTGTTATCGGTTCTTCAGAATTTCCTATTTTCCCTTATGTTTGAGTTTAACACCTTTAATTAAGCATTCCTCATTTGCGAAAAAATTTGACGTATTGCATAATTTTTGACTTCATATCTGGAATCAGCACCTCTCAATTGGGTAAAATCAGCAAAAATACTTAAGTCAGCAGAAAATTTTTTTAAAAATGTAGACCAGTGTTATTATTATTATTATTATTATTATTACTATTATTATTATTATATTTTTTTCACACAGGGCAGACCCTAACGAACCATTTTAAACCGTATTATTATTATTATTATTATTATTATTATTATTATTATTATTATTATTATTATTATTATCAGGGGCGCCCACAGATGGGGAAAGGAAGCAAATGCTTCCTAAAAAGCTAGGGAAAGGAAATTCCCCCCCCTGAGTTTTGGTATCACGTTAGAGTAGCACAGAGAAGGGGGAAGCTGTTTCCAGTAGCCAGGGGGATGGGCGCCCCTGATTATTTATAACTTTTAATACCGCGGTGTTTTCTTAATCCCGGCATAAAGGTCCAGTGCATCAGTACCTTGAAGTAGCGTTCAGCGGTGATCGTTCCAACGCTGGCAATCGACCCCGTGAGTCCGATGAAGATGAAGACGTCGTCCTCGACGAGGGAACATACCGCCTGACCCGAGAATCCTATCAGAGGAATTCTGAACAGACGATAGGTGTATAAGACGAGCAGGAGAACGCACGAGTAGAGGTCCATCGCTATCTGGTTGATCATCAGCTGATTCGATATCTGGCTGCGCAGCTTCGGCGCCAGGAGGATCTTAAGAACCAGTCCGTTGGCAACGGACCCGACGATCCCGCTCAAGATGACGAAGCCGAAGAAGATGAGCATGACGTCACTCGTTCCATGACCGGAAAAAGACGATTCTGTGACGAGAGAGGAGGCGTTTCCGGTGTCGCCGTTCGAAGTTGAAATGACATCCGTCGATGACATCGTATCTTCGGCCATGATCATGTTGGCAATGTTGCTGTAGAAAAAATACTTCAAAATAATTGCTCAAATTAAGTATCAACCACGCGAATACTCAACTAGGCCTACCAGGAAGTACTCTTCTTCTTCTTCTTCTTCTTCTTCTTCTTCTTCTTCTTCTTCTTCCACTTCTTCTTCTTCTTCTTCTTCTTCTTCTACTACTACTACTACTACTACTACTACTACTACTACTACTACTACTACTACTACTACTACTACTACTACTACTACTACTACTACTACTACTACTACTACTACTTCTTCTTCTTCTTATTATTATTATTATTATTATTATTATTATTATTATTATTATTATTATCTTCATCATCATCATCATCATCACCTACATGTACATCATCATTATTGAACTTCTATAGCGACACTTTAGTAATGCACACAAGTATCATTCAACGGTCGCTACGGATCCGGATTTGAAGGTAATCCCTTGAGAATAGCCAAGATTTAGATGTAAGCAACAGAAGTACATCAGTTTTGCGCATTCTAATAACTTAGAGTGTAGCGTGTACAGCTTTTGAATTTTAAAAATAGGGCCTACTATTTTCCTTCTAGCGCTTTTAAAGTATATATAAAACCTTATAAAACCGAGAGTTAAAACAGAGGCAACAACAGAATGAATTGGCTAACACAGAAGATATAGATATCTCAATTCTTGCAATAGGAACATGCATTGCAGCTGCACCCAGCCATGAAACTTGTCTCCGGAACCCTGCGCCCAACAGCGCTCCAATGGCTGTCAGTCCTGTCAAACATCCAACCACCATACTTACATACCTTTTAAGCTTCAAAACACATCCTTCAAAGTTGGCCGGCAAAGTCAGAACCCGGACAAACCTTCTGTCAAAATTAGCCGGTTCCTCCTGGGGAGCAAAAGCCGCTACTCTGAGACAGTCTGCACTTTCACTCTGCTATTCGACCGCGGAATACTGCCAGAGGCGGCGCTAGGGGGGTCCGGACCCACCCAGCCTCGGGCAGGGGCACCCGAGCAGATCGTGAAAATCCGCAGAGAAATTTTGATTGGGGAGAGGTAGAAGGAGGGGTAGTCTGAATCGGGTCCTGGTTGTGTAGATTGCATTAGACCCACCCAGCCAGCAGAACCCAGCGCCGCCTTTGAATACTGCTGTCCCGCTTGGTATCGCTCCCAGCACACAAAGGCGGTGGACGTACATGCAGCTGCACTCAGCCATGAGACTTTTCTCCGGAACCCTGCGCCCAACAGCGCTCCAATGGCTGTCAGTCCTGTCAAACATCCAACCACCATACTTACATACTTACGACGGGAAGCTGCAGTGGACAGATTTCTATCGAAGATAACAGACCGTGAGGACCTGCCACTCTTCGAGGACCTGTCCAACCCTCCTAATCACCGATTGAAATCACGCCATCCTCTGCAGCTTAACAAGGTTCCCTTAGATGTCGATAGGCAGTGGAGACCTGACTGGAAGTGCATGGGCTCAGGTGATCAACTGCCAATTGGTCGAAGATCCCGCTATCCGACAACCAGGCTTTGACACGCTGCCTCGTCACCTGTGGTGTCTGTTAAACCGTTTTCGAACTGGACAGGGACACTGCAAATACTGTCATCAGAAATGGGGATTAACTGACTCGAACCTGTGCCCCTGCGGTGTCGTTCAAACAATGTCGCACCTAGTTGACTCTTGCCCTATAACCAGGCTAGAGGACGGTGGACTACATACTCTACATACAGCTGATAACGTCACAATCAAATGGCTGGCATCATTTAGCACATTAAGCATTCGATAATAATAATTCTGGAGACTTTTAAATAAATTCTTCACTTGCTTTCTTTATAACAAACCTTTCCTCGAGGTGCTGATATTTTATCCGCGTTTATTCGTGAAAAATGACAGATCCCTGTCACTGCGACATCATCAAAAGTCTCGATGGCTTCAGTTTTTGCGCCTTTATATTCGCGTCTGTCGCATCTCTCAGGTTTTGTATAATAATTTTCCCCACTGAATTCGCCAATTAGACGCGGCAGGTTAGTAATTAACAATCGTTCACATCTTTCTCATGATTAACATATCGGATTGAGCTGAGGCAAATGGTCGTCGTCGTCATCATCATCGTCGTTATCATCATCATCACCACCATAACCACCACCACCGTCATCGCCATAATTGTCTTCGTCGTCGTCTTCATATCATCATCATCATCACTCCCTCTTAGTGGCGTAGCCAAGGGGGTTTTGGGGGTTAAACCCCCATCCCTTGGCTGTCGACGAAATTTTTTTATGTTGTTATTTTTTATGTTGTTATGTTGTTGTTTTTTATGTTGTTGTTTTATATTGTTATTTTCGGACGCGGTTTTGGGGATCAAAATCCTCTTGGCTGGCTGCCGACCCAACATTTCTAAGTCCTAGAGAATGTAAAGGTGTAAGTAGTGACTGGGAAAGTAGATGTGTCATACGATCGATTCTTTACATTGGCACACTATAGCAGCACTAGAGGCCACAAATGCAAATTGTTTAAGCAGAGGGTGGGTCCAAGAAAGAAACATTTTTAGTGCAAGGATTGTGGACAAATGGAACAGTTTGGACGAGGTGGGAATTGGAGGTTGAAACAGTAAACGGATTCAAAGGCTATCTCGATAAACTAGGTTATTGAATGCGGATAGTTACAACAGTGGTTTTCACACAGGCTTACTTAGCCTCCTAAAATCACATTATTATTATTATAAGATGACGACCTTTTTGCTTGTCAGCATCTTCAAGGGAAAATACAAGAAGGAAAGATGAGGATGATCTTTTTAGCTTGTCAAGGTTTTTTAAAGTTTGTTGCGATCTAAACCACAACCCCCTTCCGGAAATCTTGGCTACGCCACTGTTCCCGCCGCCCGTCACTGACACAAGATATAAGAAAGTAAGACAGGTGAATAGATGCCGATAGATGTTATAACGTTTCCCAAGCATCAAAAGAAATGTGTAATAATTGTGCCAATTAACGGCGGTACTAGTGCGTAGGGTCTGGCTAAAAAATTATCATCTGAGGCTAATCTAGCCTATATGGCGATGCTGTTTTCCTGTATGATGTAGCCTATGTCTATCATTTACATAGGCGGTCTCTGCATGAATGTCATAAATTAATCGTCGTTTTTACAGGTGCAGGTGTGTACAGTGTGAGCCAGTAATTCGCACACCCTTTTTATTTTGGCAAAAAAATTGTCAAATTTTTGACCAAGGGGCCATCCACGAATGACGCAACGCACTTAGGGGGAAGTTCAAACATTTGTGACGATGTGTGACGACGGGAGGGGTTCAGAAATGTGACGTCACTTAATACTAGATATGTTTATTAATATCACAGTGCTATGTTACCGCAAAATTGAACGCATTTAACACGGTTCCCGGAACATTCGGTACCGGAGAATTCGGTACCAAAACTTTACTTGTGGAAGATTCGGTACCGGAAGATTCGGTACCGGATAATTCGGTACCGGTTCGACATACACGTAAGATAACGCCTCACCTGCTGCTGGTATTTGGCCGCTTTAGGGCCTAACTGTCGCGCGTCATTAGCGGACACCCAGCGTTCAGGCGCGCTTTTGCCCCCCCCACCGACTTAATAGATGTAAAGAAATTTTAAACTCGCAATACGTGCAGGGAACTTGAGCTGCGACCTTCTAGAAAAGGCCCAAAATAGATAGATATGCTACGGTAGTACGTTTTACAGGCAGGGTTTAAGCTAGGCCGTTTCCGGAGGGAAAATTGACCCGATTCAACGGCTCCCGGACCGATCCCACCCGCCGTGCTATTACTATCGTAGCTCGCCGTTATTTCCCTCCCCCGCGTTAGAACGGTCTTATCCGCCCACCCCACGGGGGGCAATAAGGTGGTATGAGCCCCAGCGGGCCCCGCGCACCCAACGGTACCGAATCTTCCGTGACCGGTACTGAATTTTCCGGTACCGAATCTTCCGTCCCGAATCTTCCGTCCCGAATCTTCCGGTACAGAATCTTCCGGTCACCATTTAACACTTATAATTATTATACATTTAATTTTTTAAAAAGAAGTTGAATAAGTTTCTGAATATTGTTTCAACTATAATAATTATAATGAATGTTTTCAAACGGAACGTTAATTTTGACATGCGAAAGACTACGAGAGGGAGGTTAACGCGTTGTGACGTCATATTTGAGGGGTCCGACTTTTTGTTATGACGTGTGAAGAAAGGGTAAAAACTGCAAAAATCGCGTCACGTCATTTATGGATGGCCCCCGATCTTGATAAAACTCGGTAGAAAAGCAGGTGAAAGAACCTCCAACACACCTATGTTCAGGTTGTTTGCAGCATGTTCTATTTCAAGACTAATTAACTCAACTGGGACGATTTAGTCCTTAGCTGAAGATCGAACTGCATGGAAAGATCTTGTCAGGTTGGTTCTCCAAATTGGTCCTCCAGTCTTTATCACTCCTTGTGATACATACTTCACAAGGAGTGATACAGACTGGAGAACCAATTTTGGCAAACTCTAAAGACCTACTTTTACAACTTTTATAGGCCTAACTATATAATATATGATTGAGTGTCATGACAAGGGTATTTTTGGAGAGGCCGTGTCCTCAATGCGGTGGACATGGGTGTTGTTTTGCTTTTAAAATGCTTAAAAAGGTTACCACATATTATTTGGGCTTCTTTACATCTATGATCTTTGACATCCTATAAGCTGTTTCAAGCAAAAAAAAATTATCACTGGCCTGGCAAGAAAAAAAAATTGAAGTACCCCAGTCAATGTTGGGGCATGCTCGTTTTTCTGACCTGGTTTGTGATACAAAGTTACATTTGAATTATTTAAAATGGACTCGAATATCTGCGACACTGTTAGAAACGTAGCCTACATATGAGTAATAATTCTTTAAAGGTAAAGGAAGTCCCGTACTCTAACGAGCGTAGGGTTTCCGGCGCTGATCTCCGGTACTAGGCGAGCAGCGACGCAGGTGGCTTGCGCCATTAATCTATAGTAGGTTGCCATTATTTTCTCTAGACCTGCGCTTTACCTTCGCAGCTAGACGCTACTACCAATTTATCGACGCCTAAGCGATGAACGGCTTGGTTGGCCGCCGGCACCACAGCTAGATCCCGGGATGGTCACCCATCCAAGTACTAACCGCGCTCGACGTTGCTTAACTTCGGTGTTCTGACGGGAACCGATCGCACAGCGCCAAGTAGGCCGTAATTCTTTAGTTTTAAAAAATCACCAGTGGGCAGTGAACCAACCGGATTTAGGACTATAAGAGACTAAGACAACAACCACAATGAACTGTTTCATAAAAATTCATGTTAAAAATTTAAAAAACCCGCATTTGTGCAAAATTGTAAAAATATGATAGAAATAATGCTTAGTATTTGCAATCACAAAGTTCCTGCATCTCTAAAATCTTGACTTTCTGTCTTCTTCACGACGTTCATGTCTAATAGAGACCAATGCATGTTTTCAAAAAGCATAAAGATGACCGTAACCACAAGGCACTAAGATAACAGGCTATTGGATGTCACTCACAGTGTTGTAATAAATACTTCACTGAAGTATTGAAATACTTTCATAAATACTTGGTTCTCATGTAGTATTGAAATAATATTTAAATACCCAAATACCGAGGTAAGTATTTAAATACTGGCAAATAAGTTTTAAATACTTTTTAAAATACTTGATAATGTATTTGAGGCATGATTCACCACATCCGTATTTTTGTGTAAAGAAATGTTAGTTAAAATTATTTCTAAAAATGTCAATGTAGGCCTACTTAATGTTCAACTGTCTAAAACCATAAGTAAAGAAAGTGTAAAAACGAGTGACAAAATAATAGAAAGTCGTGCACGTGAAAATTGCAATAAATCAAAAGTATTTAAATTTCTTAAATACATCCAAATACTGTATGGTATTTAAATACTATTTAAATACTTAATTTTGGATGGGTATTTCAATACTTTCTTAAATACTGGACAAAGTATTTAAATACTAAAGTATTTAAATACTTTACAACACTGGTCACACAGTAACATTTGGCTTGGCAAACCATATCACAGAAGACAACGATTTAAAATGCCCATTTAGATTCAACTCATTAAACTTCAAACAGTACAAAGCACCTCGAAAAATTAAACTCAATGCAAAATCATTCTCAAGCAACGCACAACTCAGAAAATGTGGAAAATAAAGCTCGGTACAAATTCGCTATGTGTAAAAATAGCATCATAAATAACAAGTAGCAAACCACAAGATCAATTTATTTGGTAAATAAATAGAAATAAATTACATTTTGTAAATCTATATAGTAACTCTTCTTTAAAAAGAAATGCTCTTCTATATCATGATTATCAAAAACTTGAAAATTCAAAGATCACAGACCAACATGAAAATTACTGTTATAATTGAAATCTGCAGGTGTACAGTAACAAAAGTATCAAAAGTATCAATCAAGTACATTTATAATTAGCTACGACACAGTTAAACACTAAATCACAGAACTTTGATAAATTATGAGAATAAGAAGATTTACAAAATACTATGAAGAATTACACAAAATTAAGAATTTCAGTATTGCAGGATATGAACTTACATAATTATCAGTGCCGTATTAACCATGGCACAACTGGCGCACTTGTGCACTTGTGCCAGGCCCACTGGTTCAATTTTTATTACCGTTTAAATAAATAAATAATATTAAATCACGAACAATGAATTTTAATAAAAACACAGTAATATATGTATTTCATTTTTAATAAATATATTTAAGAAAGTTTTATATATTTAAAATTAATTTTCATAATTTTTTTGAGAGAGGTTTGATACTTTGAACTTGGAGGGTTGAGGGCCTTTTAAAGTTCTGTTGCGTTGTTTGCGCCAGGTCTCCAAAAAGTTAATCCGGCACTGTACATAATGCCACATGCCTTACATTGACAAGTTAGAAATACTGTAGATAACAACAAACTTATAACTCCATTGAAACATGAAGGAATGAATAAATGAATATTTCTCACGCCTACTTGGCGCCGTGCGATCGGTTCCCGTCAGAACACCGAAGTTAAGCAACATTGAGCGCGGTTAGTACTTGGATGGGTGACTATCCCGGGATCTAGCGGCGGTGCCGGCGGCCAACCAAGCCGTTCATCGCTTAGGCGTCGATAAATTGGTAGCAGCGTTAAGCTGCGAAGGGTAAAACGTGGGTCTAGAGAAAGTAATGGCAACCTACTCTAGATTAATGGCGCAAGCCACCTGTGTTGCTGCTTGCCTAGTAACCGGAGACCAGCACCGGCCCCTACGCTCGAAATTGAGTATGGAATTATCTTTACCAATTATGAAAGTGTTGCCACAGATATTAATTAATACTGCATAATTAACACTTGTCTAAGTTTATCGTACAGCTGTGAAACTTTCACGACAAGTATGTTTTGACTGTTCCTCTGATAAACGTCCGACAAAGAGGACAGTTGTGAACTTTGGGTGAACAGGTGCTGCAGCAGATAAGATGGCCACAAGGAAGGAAAACAGTGTCCACTTCTTTATCCATACACACCTTGCAGGTACGAGCTTCCTTAAGACGTGTGTTTTCTTCCACCAGTTGCTGTTCCTCTGAAGAAAGAACAAAAACAAGAATAAATTAATCAGAATCCACTTGATGACATCACAGCATAACAATGTGCATGTGAACCAACTACCTATCCAGGTATGTCCAACATGAGGAAGCATACATTAAAAATAATGGAAAAAATATTTCTTAAGAGATACAAACTGAACCCCAGATTTGATCATGATATCTCAACTATAAAACCAATTGGAAATTTTGTTTATAAGCACTTGAGGGAGGGAGAAATATTTCTGATTAGGTCAGAGATCACTGAGCCAATAAGTATGCAGTGGTTGTCACGTAAAGTAACAGAATATTTGTATAGCGCCTCTTCTGAAGAATCACTCAGAAGCTCTCTTGCTGCAATTACTGCATATTGAACATATCTATGCTGCATGCTGTATGCAGCAAAGAACTTGTAATATGATATGCTTTGGCAACATTACAACCTGGAGTTTCACGATTCAGGTCAAATGAATCTTATGAGCAAGTACTATTGTGTCTTGAAACTCATTTAGTTTTACTAGACATGAACAGGCAATAAAATAAAGTGAGACTTTTATGCAGTGACCGAGGACATTGTTATCAAACTTGTAGTATCATTAAAATTGTCAGGTATATCCGACTTACCAAGGTCAAGCAACATATCACTGCTCCCTGCCATGTCGCCCTCTCCTTGAGTAGTATTGGTAGCAGTCACAGTGCTTGTGGAGAGAGAAGTGTTGGAGTTGCTCACTTCGATTGCTGCAGCTTCTGACCCTGTAATTGTCGCGGTTTTGTTTGTTGATGTGCCTCTCTTTTTCTTCTTTACTTTGCGTTTCTTGTTCCCAACAATTTCTACAATAGTTGAAGTTATAAAATAACTTGCTAGAAAATAACTATATTGCTCATGAAATTAATTATATAAGTTGCACAACAAAGCAAAGAAATGGGTAATAAATAATAATGGCAAAAATGGCAAAAACACATAAGAAACAAAACCTTTCAACCCAATTCATACTTCTAAAGCAGTTGAAAATGCAAGATAAATAAAACAAATGAGAAAAAATTAAACTACTGGTAATTATAAATTGAAAAGAATTAAGGTTGAATAACTAAAAGGCAACTATGGAAAGAGATAACCCCAGAGCGAGGAAGGTTAAAGAAGATGAAGAAGACCTAAAAGAAATGTGAAATAAAAGACTACCTTGATTGGCTGGATCATGGACTGTATTCTGTTGAACTGTTTGCGTAGACGAAGTTGCACAAGATTCTATAACATTTGACATTTCAACAGGAGTTGCAGTGGCTCCAGCTACTGATGGAATGGATGACATTTTATATCCATGAGACAGCAAATTTTCCAGTAGTGTTTCAGCATTTGAAAATAATTCGCCTGTAAATAGTACAAGAAAAACACACACTTCAATGAACACGTAAGATTCAGTAGGTCTCAAGATTTCAAGATAAATAGTGAATCATCCAAAATGTGCAGCTGCATTTCTCCGTGATGCATCTCAACATTTGAACTCTGGTCAAAAAACTTTCTGTGCTTTGTACATAAGTTTTAGCCTACCTTTTCTTTTGCAGATGGATTTGGAGTAAAAATGACTAATATTATTTTGAGTATTAAAAATGGTGCCATGGAGAATCTTATCAGCAAGTACTACTGTGCCTTGAAACTCATTTAGTTTTCCTAGACACAAACAAGCTATAAAATAAAGTGAGACTTTTATACAGTGATCAAGGACATTGTTATCAAATTTGCAGCATTATTCAAATTGTGAGAGATTCCCGACTTACCAAGGTCGAGTAACATACCACTGCTCTCTGCTACCAATCAAGGACAAAATTATTACTGCATTAGTCAATATTAATGCTTAACAGCAAAACCAACCTGTCTCATCTAGATGATGTTGAATGACCGGCTTCACAACTACAGGAGAAAATCCCATATCGAGAACAGCACGTACTGTGGGAGTAGACATGAAAGCATCCACAGATCCTCTTGTGCCAGAGTTCCGTCTATGGTTGACTGGTGCAGCATTCTGCATCGAAGATACTGGCAATGATAAAGAGCTTGTAGTGCTGACAGGATTTTGCGTGCAATTCCTTTGTTTGGATGCATTTTCGAATTCCACATCACGAGATTGAACAAAGGGACAATTAGGAAAATATTTTTTATGTTCTTCTCTCGGAATATCGCCTGGTTCCCAGCTGCGCAAAGCATTTCGACAGAATGCACAGCGCACTCTGTCCGCGCTGCCGGTATAGAAGAGTCCTTCGCGAGCGAGTTCCTTGGGAACCGCATTAGCAGCCACCGGCCAATCGTAGAACGTAGCCAAACGAATCTGCTCGCATCTGAGTAGCTCGTAGTCTGGATTGTTGCGATCGATCCTGTTGGGTGGAGTTACGGGTGGTTCGTTGTGGCCATCCAAACCAGGGTCACCTGCACGGTTCATCCGTTCACTAGAGCGTCTCAAAGCACTATTGTATAGTTGCTGCATTGCCGGACTACTTTGCCTGACAGCTTCAGGTGACGGCACATATGACGATGAACTGCTCTTACTAGCTGGAGCTGCCAAAGGACAGTTTGGTGACAATTTTCTGTGTTCTTCTAGAGGATTGTCATCATGTTTAAATTTTTCAACTTCAATTTCACAAGATGGACATTTCACTCTGAATTCTCTCCCAGCATACACGAACCCACCTCTGGCCAAGGTAAAGACCGATGGGGTATCTCCATCAGGATAACCCTTGAAAGTAGCGATCCTCTCCAGATCTTGAGACGTGGAACTTCTTTCCGATGACATTTTTGATTCTTTTATGTAATTTTCTGCTACAATATAAATAAAAAACTTATATTAATCAAATATCAGAAATGCACAATTTATCAAATGTCTCTAATGAAGAATACAATAGTCATCAAACTAATAAGATATAGAAAACTATCGTACCATACAAACTGTCAGGTTTTCACATATTCTGCCAAATATGCAACTACCGGAACCTACTAATCCTGCAATTAATCTCACATATATTTACATTTGTTGCCAAAATTCAAGCCAATATTAACAAGTTTACAGTGCACACTGCCACTTATATAGGCTTGTACACCAATTGCAGATATGTACTGCAGAATGAAAGCAAAAGTAGGCAATGAAACAAAAAACCATGCAATGAGCAGTCAACTGAGTTTATGTCATAATCAGAATTCCAAATTTGTGCCGAATCAGATACCAACAGTAAAATCTACTGTCAGCAAAACCCATGCATCTTGACACAAATTGCTGACATCACATGTTAGATGACTCTGGCCTGCTCAACTATCTCTCTTAGTGAAAAAACTATATGAAATCTCATCACACTAATGCCAAACTTATGGCGCTATACAGAAATTGGTGTCAACTGGCTTTTTGACAATTACTTAACTGGTGTTCATAATAATACAGCTTGTGGCATTTGGCTACCTGACAAAGTATTCTTTTATTTCTTTATTCCTTCTATCCAAATCTTCTACATAATTCATCAATTTGTATGTTAATTAAGTAGTCCATATGAATGACAACAAATTAATATATAGATAATATATGAATATAAAGATAAATAATATACAAATAAGTAATATATACCATTATAAACACATACACACACAAACAAACAAACATATATATCTATATATATTTATATATATCTATAATATATCTAAACTCATGTTCTGTTCTGCTCTTCAGCCATCCTTGATTCGAGATTGGGCTACACTATGTATCTCATCTCTCCGTTTCTGTCACTCTTCTGCTTTCTGAATCATGTTTGAAAAGAGAGTCCAGTCCATGTTGTTATGTCATGTAGCCAAGCTGTTCTTGGTTTTCCACGTGATCTTCCTCTGGATAGAGTTCCTTGAATTAGTTCTTTTTCTAGACAAGAGCCTTGTTTTCTCGTGATGTGTCCAAAATTCAAAATAACATACTTTGCCTTTTTAAATGTTGTTCAGCAAACTGCTTGTCACACCTGCCTGTTCTAATACTATCACTCATTAGTTCGTTTTTCTGTCCATGAAACTCCTAAAATTTGTCGCAAATCTTTCATTTCAAATGCTTCATTTCTTCGCTCATCTTCTTTATTCAGTGTCCAGCATTCCGAGTAGTATGTTACAACTGGCCCAACTAGTGATTTCCACAATCTGATCACTGTGTTGCTTTGTAGATTATGACTCTTCTAAACTCATAATAAACCTATAAGTAATATAGGTCCTATCATGAAGAATGCAACAACAATCAGGCCAATCACTTGAATAGATCATAATAACCGTGTACTCGTGTACCGTGTACACGAGATTTTACTTTTACTTACTTTACTTTCTGCGTTGCGGTCAAAAAGAAGGGATCCAAAACTTCTCAACCTCAAACCTATCTATCTTAACACATCAAATTCTGTTACTAAATCGGCAGCTATATTCAAAATATTTCCTAAAGAAGACCTCAACTGCACTGCATGTCTGCATCTCTCTATATATAGTCATTACAAACCTAATTGTTTGTTCCTGTCAAGTCATGATGAAAGGCAAACCCACGGTCATAAAATAGTGACGAAATCTTATGCGCTGTTACATTTTTGCGGCTTCAGCACAAGGGACATTTCACCTAAACCGCTGATTTCATGAAATCATGAGGTCCAGTCCAAATTCTATCACAACTCTGTAAAGAGACTGCTGCTTAATAAGTCCAGGGTAACGTGCGAAAATCTGCTTACTATGACAGTTTTCTGTGTGTTGATTTACATCTCCAAATCCAGAGGGTCCGCTGACGTACATAGCGCGTTTATCAATTTCCAACAGTATTCCAATGAAGTTTGTGTCTAGTTTACTTAATATTTTAATTAAACGAACTCGGCAACCTACTACGATATGGCCTAGAAATTTAATTCCATTCATTTTATATCCATTCATTTTATAAGTTCTCAATGAAAACTGCAGGTACATTACACAACAACAGTTCCTGGTAATGTGGCGGTGAATCACAGTAAGTTTCCGGCGTTTCGTCTTATAAATAGATCTGGAACTTTTTTGCATAACGTTTTTTAAAAATAGCAGCTAGTTAAACAATTCCGATGACTCATCGGGAATTCCAATGCGCCATAGAAGGCAATCGCGTGAAAAACTCAACAGGATAGAGTCGGAAAACATTAAATTTGACCATGAATTTCATTTTCGGTCGCGACAAAAAAACAACGATCTGAATGAGGAACTGAAACACTGACGCCTTCAATATTCTCGTCATCGGCTAAATTAGGGCGATTCCCTTGTCTCTTTTCATTCCGCTGCGGCTGAGTAGGCCTAAGCAGGGTCTAATCTAGGCCGTTTCCGGGGAAAATTGCCCTTCCCCCCCCGGGAAATTTCAAAATCATCCAGAAAATTTTGGCCTACTACATCAACTAAAAGCAGCCGCCTAGCTGACTTCCCCCGGCCTTGTCAGTCCCCCTCGCCCGCAGTCCAGAGTCTAGAACTCTAGATTAAACACTGGGCTTAAGCAAACGATGTGCTCATGCATTCACAAATGAGTCGCTTGCGTAATGTAGGCCTAAGCTGTTCTCAGAAGTCGGTCATAAGTTTACCAGGAAGCCCAGTGAACAAGGGAATGCCAACCGTGGGCCTAATAATCCTAAGTAAAGGTAACTCGAGTGCTCAAAGGAACATTGGATCATTGATGATTAGCCCTAAGCCTTGTAGGCTATGAGACCTTTAGCCTACATCTTGTGGCGTGGTGCGGCCTATTTAAACCTATATACTGTATAGACTGCCTATGAGAAGGAATTGAGGGAGTAAAGAACAACATGGAATTAATAAGAGGATGTCAAGATCGAACAAAGTGGAAATCTATGGTCGTTAACGTAGAAATACACAGCACCTAAAGAAGAAAGAAGAAAAGCATAGGCTATGGGATTGCTCATCGTATTGATTCTAAGTTGAAGATATGAATGTGTTGGCCTAGTTCAGAGGCGGATCTAGGGGGGGGGGCAGAAGCAACACATGTCCCCGGGCGCCGAGGTGAGGGGGCGCCAAAATCGGGTATTTGGGTAAGTGAAACACACAATAGGCCTAATGAAGAAGAAACACGTGTGACGACCTCTTTTTTTGATTGTCAGCACTAAATGAAGAGGGGCGCCGAAAAGGATGTGACGAGCCTTTTTTGCTTGTCAGCAATGTTAGGGACGCCAGCGGTGGCACTTTGTCCCCAGGCGCCAGACACCCTAGATCCGCCTCTGGCCTAGTTCCAGGATTTGGACCAGGACGCTTGTTTCAACTCCCGACTCTGGTTGGCTTGTACTGTAATTGGACATATAGTCACTCACGTCAATTGCATACATTCTAATAGCCTTAAGAGGCCTACACGCAGTGACGTAGCCAAGGGGGTTTGGGGATTAACCCCCCATTGGCCGCCGACAAAAATATTTTTATGAGTTTCCATGTATTTTTTATTTTTTAAGCGTCTTTGGGGTCAAAATCCCCCTTGGCTATAGACGGTAAAGGTTTAAGTAAGACTGTAAGAGGCGAGGACCTTTTTTGCTTGTCAGGGAAAACAGTAGAGGTTATAACGATTTTTTGTTTGTCAGCTTAAAAGTAGAGGTGATAGGGGTTTTTTTGGTTGTCAGGATTTTTCCAAAGTCGGTCATGGTCAAAACCAAAAACCAAAAGCTCCCTTTCGAAAATCCTGACTACGTCACTGCGTACACGAACGCAAATTAGGAAGTTAAACCATCTTCATTTCTCCATAAACCCTCTCCATTTCCCCGACAAGTCGAACAGTGTCCGAGTGTGACTCAACGGAAAAGGGAACAGAAAAATCCAACAGGAAACTTATGCTTAGCTAGAACTCAGAACGTACGATAGAGGAGGAGAGCTCGAGACATTTGAGCATCAGCATGCAGTTCTAAACTAAGGTCAACTTAGTACATGGAAAAAAGAATACAATAATTTATATGATGATTAATAGGATATAGAATTATAGAGTAACTATGAATCAAGATTATTCGAATGATTTTATGTGCATATTCACTGCAGGCACACGATAATTGCAGTACAGCATGCATATCATCAGACCTATTAGTCTATTCGTTCCCGGATAGGTCTATAATCACGCGAGAATAATCGGGACGCTGAGTTCACCACAAGGTCAAGTTCAAGGTCTTTCTACCAAGACCTTGGTACAAAGGTTTGCGGGTCTTAAACCAGGTTCAACTCATCATACACATGTTTTATGTAGGCCTATACCTATTGATGAGTAACGGTTAGGCCTAATTGAAGCAATACTACAAGACGGGTTTTCCACAAAAGTAAAGTGCGATCTCGTAAATTTATATAGCGTTTTGGAGTGTAGTAGGACCTACACTCCCTACAGTAGAGGCTACTTATTCTTATGCGCTTAATCTATCTTGAAATAGCCATAGGCAAGGTGGATTGTCGGTCGGGCATACGCACATATATAGTAAGAAGCATATAGACCCCTTAAGTAAAGGTCTGTCGGCGCGCGCGTATTTGTATTTAGGGGTTTCTCATAGTTACTATATAGAGGGAATATACAACAGAGACTAGAAAACGAGTTAAGGTTGAGGTGTCAACGAAACGAAGCAGTGTTTGGGCAGCCATTTGTAAGAGTCAGTGGTAATTGTTCAAATTATAGAGCTTATTTAAATAATTTTATTTTTACTTTGCTTAATAATTTGATTATTGAAATTCATGTGTTCAATGATTATTCTTAAGCGTGGTTACGTGACGTTTGGATGAGATGGTCTTGATGAGCAGACGACAATGTGTAGTAGTCAGACAGTCTGCTGTAGTTGGTTGAGTCACACTACCGATATATATATATATATATATATATATCGGCATATATTGGTATATATACCCCCACAAAAAATTAGGCTAACTTAGAATTTTAATGCATTTTTTAGGATTTTCAAAGTTTTAAAAGGTTTATACCCCTAAATCACATTATACCCCCAAATCAAATTCCTTGCTACGCCCAGGCCTGATCTTAATTTTTAAGACCGTCTTACCTGTGGGACCAAACGTCGTTAGATGAGCATCAACCATCACCAAATTCGCTGTGTCGATCGAAAAACTATTTAGTTGATCAGCAATTTGAATTCTAACAATAGCTATAGCCTAGGCTTAGTCAAACACAAGCTTCTCGTGGATTTATATAGGGCTTTGAAGAGTAGAGCAGCAGCAGGCTAGCTGCTTATTCTTGGGCGTTCAGTCTTTCTTAAAATAGCTGTGGGAAAGGCGAATGATCAGCCAGGCAATAGTCAATATCCGAAGGGCAGTGAGGCTAAGTTGTTACAGCTGTGGAGGAAGTGATTTGGGGAAAAGGAAGGATTTAAACTTAGGTCTGAAGAGTGTCTGAAGAGTGTGTTGTCAGTTCGTAATCCTGAGCACCACTGCAGGAACGGTTTGACTCTGGTGAGTGTGCACGTATCTAATGGGTAACCCCCATAAACATCTAGGCCTAGGGCCGGTGCCATGACAAAATATCAGCGGACAAGATGTCATGGGGACACGATGTCACGGACAAAACGTAACCCTAACTGAGGCTAACTCTAACCCTAACACTAAACCGTGACATTTTGTCGTGACATTTTGTCCGGCCACGCTATGGCCTACTCATAACTAATTAAATAGAAATGAAAGGTGATGCCCAATAAGGCTGAAACAGAGTCACGATGTCTCCTACAGTAGAGGCAACACTCATAGACGCAGTTTAAACATTCTATGTGTAACAGGGCACGTCAACTAACAAAGCGAACATCCTCTCTTGACGAATTGCAAACAAGAAGTTAATCCTGGGTAAAACTAATGTTAGGTATCGGTCGTGCATAAAAAGTACCACAGATTCACAGAACAAACCAAGCAAAAATTTTCTAACACGGCAACTGATCAGAATCTACATCACTACCACATCACTGTCTCCTCAAGCCTTTAGGTCTAAACTTAAAACCTTCCTATTCGAAAAGTCATTTCCTCCATAGCAATAACAACCTGACCCGCCGTCTATTAGAGATATTGACCTTTGCCCGGCCGACAATCCACCTTGTCTATAGCTATTTCAAGAAAGATTAAGCGCATAAGAATAAGCAGCTACTACTGTACTACTTTCCAGGGCGCCGTATATAAGTTTACGAGATTTTACTGACTGACTGACTTACTTACTTACTTACAGAGTGAAGGCAAAGGTTGCATTGCCAATGTTTTCTTGCCATTGAAGGCGAACTTAAAATTGTATGCGCTACACGACTGCAATCGAAAGCAACCTTGATAAATGTAGGCCTAATATCGGCAAATCTTGCTGAGTGAGAATGTTGAGAAGCTTTACGCTTGCCTAAATTTATTGACTAAGCTTAAACAGTGGCGTAGCGTGCACTCGTGCCGCCTATGGTTCCTGGCAAGAATGCCGCCCCAATTTCACTCTTACTACACCTGACAAGCCAAAAAAGGTCGTCGCCGTAAAAATTTTCCGCCCCTTCTAAATTTTGCCGCCTCTTCGCCAAAACTCCTCGACAAACCGACAAGCAAAAAAGGTCGCTTCCAAAATTTGCCGCCCCCGTCATGTGTGCCGCCCATGGCTAAAGCCATAGTAGCCATTGGGACGCTACGCCTATGAGCTTAAACTCTATTGACATATTGTCTTACAAAATGATCATCACCTGAGGACAACATCTGATTTATGTAGTAGGCTCCCTACGGTAGTCTATATCCAGTGGAATAGAGACAAGCACAGTGGTTAAATTACTTTTTCAGAGGTGCCGGATCTACCTATTTTTTCCTCCGGTCACAAAATTTCATCACAACTTTCTCATCCATTTTAAGCGAACATTTAGAGTACAGTTCACGTTTTCTTTTCTTTCCCGTGCTAAAGTAAACAATAAAAGATCACAACGAATAAAAAGTACGTTCCGGATCTGATGCCAGTCGTGCCGGATCTCATACCAGCCGTGCCGGATCTTTTGCCAGATGTCCCGGATCGGTGATCCGGCAAGATCCGGCTCAATTTTAAACCCTGGACAAGCATAGTCTAAGTCGGTGACATAGGATTCGGTCTTTATGAGTTCATTTCTAACCATGCAGTGAGCAATGAGCATCACGTAATGAACATGATTTGCTGGATCGTCTGTGTGTTGATATTTTTCATTTCGATATCCATCGTGTCCGCAATCAGGTTTTCCTTAACATAAAAATTTGCATAAATGGATCACCACCTTCTTCGTCTTCGTCTTCGTCTTCTTCTTCTTCTTCTTCTTCTTCATCCTCTTCTTCTTCTTCTTCTTCTTCTTCTCCTTCTCCTTTTTCTTCTTTTTCTTTTTCTTCTTCTTTTTCTTCTTATTTCTTCTTCTTCTTCTTCTTCTTCTTCTTCTTCTTCTTCTTCTTCATCTTCTTCTTCTTCTTCTTCTTCTTCTTCTTCTTCTTCTTCTTATTTTTTTTCTTCTTCTTCTTTTTCTTCTTCTTCTTTCTTCTTCTTTAGGATTTTGCCTAACGATCAAGTAGATGCATTACTCTGACGCATTGCATCGCCATCTGGCAAATATGAACGACGCCTCTTTTGTAAATCAAATTCAAATTTAGATAATCACACTGTCAAAATCGCGTGACCGGTGACGTCATTTATGGACGGGCCCTGTTCACACAATTGAACCAGCCATTTAGGCCTATAAACCCGCAGTTATGAAAATCTAGTACTATACTTAGAGACTACCACACTACCACACTTTGTTCAATGCCCACACTCTACTTAAAAAGCTTGGGGAACCACTGCGCTAGCTTGACTGGCCAATATCAATACGCCCACAGCCTGCTGCCTATGAAATACAATATGTGGTATTTTAGGCAGTGGAGGTATAATTGGCGTAAAATACAGTAGACTACGATTGATGCGTATCTATTAGTAACAGGAAAACAGCTGGCTAGCACTACAATCACGATGGTGAAAAGGACAATTGATACAATGACAACGATGACAACGTAAATCCAAAGCTAAAAATTACCGCATACAGTTTGAATGGTAGCCTAAAGGAAGCAATACAAAATTACCTACGGCCTCTTTTACCACGGGCGCCCACAGAAAATTTTCCAACATGGGGCAAAACACAATGGTCACGGTTACATCACATAATTTTCCAGGAGGGGCAAAACACATTTTAACACAATGGACACGGTTAATATTTTAACAAGGTTTTCAAATTTAAATATGAAATATTGGTACTTGCATTTTCTAGGGGGCAAGTGACCCTTCTTACCCCAATGTGCGGGCGCCCATGTCTCCTACTGCTGTCGATAGAAACACGCAAAATAAAAAATATAGCCTGTATTCGTTTTGTTCTATAATAATTAATTAATGCTTCAAATAACTAAAATACTAGTATTATTATTATTGACAATTTCTATAGCGCCGTAAACATGACATAGATCAAAATCAAAGGCGCTTTACACAAATTTAATTAAGCTGGATGGTAAAAGCGCTTTAGAAAGTTATTTATCGTCGTCTTCGTCATCTGATCTCTCTTCCGATTCTTCCATGAGCGCAGATCCGCAGAGATTCTCGCCGATAGTACTTTGATGAAAACGATCATCACAATATATATATATATGTATTTATTCTTATATATATATATATATATATATATACATATATATATATATATATATTCTTATTCAAGAATTTACTTAGTTCATAGATAGATTTCGTGTTGTGTCTGTAGTAGATCCAGGGTTATTTCTAGGATTATAAATTTGGGGGGTGTTGGTATATTCTGGGGGTGCCCTGCCGAAAGTCTGACAAATAAAAAAGGTCATCCGGTTCTCAGATTGGGGGGGGGGGTGTCGCTATCAGATTGGAGGAGAGCTGGGGTAGTTAAGCAGTGGCGGCTCCACAGCTAAACTATATCTACTAAATATTTTAATCAGGCCCATCGAGTCTTCTAGTCCAGTGTTTCCAAAACTGTGGGTCGCAAGGCCCAGCAGGGATATTTTTACACCCCTCTAAAACCCCCAACACCCCCAATTTGAGGTCGACACCCCAACATTTGCTATTTTAACAGTGGTATGTATGTGGTATGTATCCTAAATAGCCTCCGAACACCCTCCCCCAATTCGAGAATTAACACCTCTAACACCCCACCTTTATTTCTCTTAATCACCCCTTTTTTGCTTGTCAGACTTTTTTACTTTTTTTGGAGACATGATAACGTTTTTTGCTTGTCAGAATTTTTTGAGATTTGGCAGAGACCCCCAAATTTACCGACACCCCCAAATTCACAATCCTAGAAATAACCCTGAGGCCCAGTCTAGTGGGTTTCAGGGCTCAGTCTAGTGCGTCACAAGAGTAGCGTTAAATTATATTCAATGTCACAATGTCACAAGCTTTGAAAGTTGCAAGTAGACTTAGGTTTCAAGAAATGTATATGCCTGCTATCCCCCCATACACGGCTTATATTAATAATGATTAGTGTTTTATGAAACTTATCCAATTTTAGTCGACAATAAGTTTTCAGGGTCACTGCATGTTACAAAACCGCTGACGTGAGACGAACAGTTCCACAAGTTTGGAAAACCCTGGCCTAAGGTACTTTTAAAAATTAATCTTTTTCCAAAATAAAACAAGGAAACGTATTCCGACCAATTTGCTCTGAAACTCAACAAATAGGAATCAGTGTGTTTCAATAGTTACCACCTGAAGGTTAAGCAATTTTGTCATACTTATGTAATTTTTAAGATGCGTAACAAAGGTATGTTCCTGGCAACATTTTAAAAGATAATTTTCAAGATATTTCAACATCTATTTCTCTCCATTTGTCTTAATTGTATAAATGTGAATAATTCTGCCTAGTATATTTGCCATATTTTCATTAGAATTGAATCAGAGCTTTTGTTTTGCCATTTAATCAAAGCACAGAGGATTCTTTCAACTGACGTTCGCCAGATGGCCTAATTCATCTATATATATAACTAGGTGTTTACCCGTCAAAAATGACGGGGGAGATTGGCTGTTTTACCACCCAATTTTGTGCAAATGCAATAGGATTTTGCGCAATTAATTAATTTCTCTAACTCGCCGCCTTTTCCTTCAACCGAGTTAACGCCCATTCGCGTGAATTTTCTGAAACTTGATAGTCAGCGTAAGTGTACTGATTAGGCAGTGTCGAACGACATGCAGTGCTTGATTCTTCTGTTTGCTGTGCTGATTTTCACTCCGACCAATAGCCTGCTCCTCATTCTCACTTTATTGTCGCAAACCTCGTGAACGCTAGACTTTTTTTGTTTTGCACGGACGGTTAGAAAGAGGAATAAAAAGGCTAAACAATGGTGCAAATCTCATCTTCTTAGCTCTTATATAGCCTGAGATATAGCAAATTCAAAAAAGTAGGAAACTAAAATTAAAATATTTAATGGAGCAGAAATCGATTTAGGAATTATTCAGTCATGATCCAGCAATAGCATCAATGGGAATGGACAAAATGCCTTCGCTGGATCATGTAATTTTGATCAGAATTCTCAGAATTCAAAACTTTCGCGAAATTCACCGATAATAATTATGTTCAAACATTGGGGTCATCGGGTTAGAATTGATAGATCTTTGCCAAATGTCAACCGATTTTCAAACTTTTTGGTTTATTTTGTTCCTCTGACATACCTTTACAACTTTGCCGCTGACAAAAGTGGGGTTACCGCTGAAAATATTTTGCTAGGGGGCTATAAAAATGTTTTGGGGGAGAGGGTGATATTTTAGACCGTAAAGTGGACTCTACCCCCAAATTTTTTTGTTTTGCACGGACGGTTAGAAAGAGGAATAAACAATCTAAACAATGGTGCAAACCTCATCTTTTTAACTCCTATATAGCCTGAGATATAGCAAATTTAAAACTTTACAGCAATCATTTCTGAAGAACGCTTTTCCAAAAATCAAATCCCCAGTACGGTGACGGCGTCTGAAAATTCAATCCCCACTTGAGGGGTTAAATTTAAAAAAAATAGGTAGTGAGGCTAGGAAGGAATAAATATATATAATAACGGGGGGCAGGGCATTGGGAGAGAGAAGGGAGGTTTGGGAGGAGGAAAGTGGGTTGTACGGGTTTTCGGAGCAGCGTTGTGTAGGTTTAGGAACGGGGTTTGTGGCCGTAGGTTTGGGAACAGGGTTTGGGGCCGGTGGGGTAGGGCGGAGCGGTGATGGGTTGGGGTCGGGGCGATTGGGAAAGGGATGGTGAGAGGGAATGGGGGGTGTTGGGAGAGGGATGGTGAGAGGGAATGGGAACGGGGTTTGGGGCCTGTGGGGTAGGCGGGACAGGTATGGGTTGGGGCCCGGGGCGATTGAGAGAGGGATGTGGAGAGGGAAGGGGTTGGGAGAGGGAAGGGGAACGGGGGTTTGGGGCCTGTGGGGTAGGGTGGGGCGGGTATAGGTTGGGGCCTGGGCGGGGATGTGTTGGAGCCGAGGCGATTGGGAGATGGATGGGGAGAGGGAAGGCGGATTGGGAGAGAGATGGGGAGAGGAAGGGGAACGGGGTTTGGGGCCTGTGGGGCGGGGCAGGGCGGGTATGGGTTGTGGCCTGGGCGATTGGGAGAGGGATTGGGTGAGGGAAGGGGGACGGGGGGTTTAAGCTGCAATTAAGACGCTTCGTTAAACGCTCCGTTTTGATTAGACAATATTTCGTTGTCAATGACAACAGCGTCTTGCAATACCCGCCGTGTTGCCGTCGGACGTGCCGTCCGTCCGTCGGACATCGAGAATTATATATATAGATTCTCGATGTCCGTCCGTCTGTCCGACGGCAACACGGCGGGTATTGCAAGACGCTGTTGTCATTGACAACCAAATATTGTTTAATCAAACCGGAGCGTTTAACGAAGCGTCTTAATTGCAGCTTAAACCCCGTCCCCCCTTCCCTCACCCCATACCTCTCCTAATCGCCCAGGCCCAACCCATTCCCGCCCCGGCCGCAAACCCCCTTTTCCCTTCCCTATCCCATCTCCTTCCCTCTCCCCATCCCCTCCAAATCGCCCCCGCCCAAACCCCCGTTCCCCTTCCGTCTTCCCAACCCTTTTCCCTCTCTCCATCCCTCTCCCCAATCGCCCCCCAAACCCCCTGTTCTCCTTCCGTCTCCCCAACCCTTTCCTCTCCCCATCCCTCTCCCAATCGCCCCGGCCCCAACCCATTCAGGCCCAGGCCCCAAACCCCCTTCCCTTTCCTCTCCCCATCTCTTTTCCCTCTCCTCATCCCTCTCCCAATCACCCCGGCCCCAACACATTCCGGCCCCGGCCCCAAACCCCCGTTCCCTTCCCTCTCCCCATCCATTTTCCCTCTCCCATCCCTCTTCCAATCGCCTCGGGCCCAACCCCATTCCAGCCCCAACCCATTCCCGCCCCGGCCCTAAACCCCCGTTCCCCTTCCCTCCTTATCCCCTTCCAACTACCCATCCCTCCCCAATCGCCCAGGCCCCAACCCATCAGCGCTCCGCCCTACCCCACCGGCCCCAAACCCTGTTTCCAAACCTACACAACGCTGCTCCGAAAACCCGTACAACCCACTTTCCTCCTCCCAAATCTCCCTTCCCTCTCCCAATGCCCTGCCCCCCGTTATTAAATATTTACTCTTTCCTAACCTCAAACCCTATTTTTTAAATGTTACCCCTCAAGAGTGGATTAAATTTTCAGACGCTGTCACCGTACTGGGGATTTAATTTTTGGAAAAGCGTTCTTCAGAAATGATTGCTGTAACGTTTTAAATTTGCTATATCTCAGGCTATATAGGAGCTAAAAAGATGAGGTTTGCACCATTGTTTAGATTGTTTATTTCTCTTTCTAACCGTCCGTGCAAAACAAAAAAATATGGGGGTAGAGTCCACTTTACGGCCTAAAATATCACCCTCTCCCCCGAAATTTGTTTTAAAGCCCGCTAGCAAAATATTTTCTGCGGTAACCCCACTTTGGTCAGCGGCAAAATTGTAAAGGGATGTCAGAGGAACAAAATAAACCAAAAATTTTGAAAATCGGTTGACATTTGGTAAAGATCTATCCGTTCTAACCCGATGACCCCGATGTTTGAACATAAGTATTATCGGTGAATTTCGTGAAAGTTTTGAATTCTGAGAAAGTTTCCAATTTTTTGAATTTGCTATATCTCAGGCTATATAAGAGCTAAGAAGATGAGATTTGCACCATTGTTTAGCTTTTTTATTCCTCTTTCTAACCGTCCGTGCAAAACAAAAAAAGTCCAGCGTTCACGAGCTTTTCGACAATCAAGTGAGAATGAGGAGCAGGCTGTTGCTCGGCGTGAAAAGCAGCACAGCAAACAAGAGAATCAAGCACTGCATGTCGTTCGACACTGCCAAATCAGTACTCTTACCTTGACTATCAAGTTTCAGCAAATTCCTGCGAATGGGCGTTAACTCGGTTGAAGGAAAAGGCTGCGATTTAAAGAAATTAATTGCGCAAAATCCTATTGCATTCAGGGTCGGCGCTAGGGGGGGGGTGTCCGCGGGTCCGGACCCACCCAGCCTCGGGCAGGGGCACCCAAGCAAATCGTTCAAAGACGCAGAAAAATGTTGATTGGGGGGGGGGGTGAGGGGTAGTCTGAGCCGGCGGGTCCTGGCTGTGTAGATTGCATTAGACCCACCCAGTCAACAAATTACAAAACCCAGCGCCGCCCCTGATTGCATTTGCACAAAATTGGGTGGTAAACCAGCCAATCTCCCCCGTCATTTTTGACGGGTAAACACCTAGTTTGTTAATATTACATGCTATGAGTAGCGTCGCGGCGCGTTACAAAACCGCTGAAGTGCGTTGCAGTTGCAAAATGTTTGGGAAACCCTGTTCTATTCCATGTCCAGGGCCATATTAAGGCGGGGGCTGAGGAGCTGAAGCCCCAGGCCCACCATTTCAAGTGACGACCTTTTTTTGCTTGTCAGAGATTTTCAGTGAAGGCGGGACATTTCACAAAAGGCAATTTTCAAATTATGGAAGCGACGACCTCTTTTTTTACTTGTCAGCCACAGGCCCACTCGGACCTTAATCCGGCCCTAAAGCCGCCCTATCCATGTCCGACATTCAGTGGCGGCTCTAGGATTTGGCAAGTGGGGGCCGTTAGGGCGGCAACTTCTAATCATGGGGGGCAACCATTTGTTGTTTAATGTATGTAGCATTAAGTATAGGGTCCCAACTGGGGGGGTATTGGGGGGCCAGGCACTCAATAGGGGCACGGGCCCCTCTGCCTCCCCCCGGTGGAGCCGCCACTGCCGACATTCCTGTAGGCTTAGGCTAGTTGACTAGCTGTATTACATAATGTTACCAACCAGTAGTCCAGTACCCCAGAAAGAACCCGGGCCTACTATTTGCCAAGTGGATTACCCTGCTTCCTAAGTCTTAGATCTGCCCAAATCTAAACATGCGCCTCTTTAAAAAAATTCTTGTCAACATAGGCCCCATGACATGTTTTAAAAATGTACTCTGCTATCATTAACACATTAATGTTGTTTTCTTTCTACAGTCTCTAGGAATGGATACGGGTACGGGTACGGGTACAGGTCCTTGTACCCGTACCCGCGGGTACAGGTACGGGTAAGGTAAGGAAGCTTTTGCACGTGTACGGGTAGGGTAGGCATTTTGCTGTGCCCGCACATCTCTACTGTACAGGCCTATTACAGTTTTTGTCCACTAAACGAAAAATCACGGTTAGGCATACAGTATTTAAAGCATGTACAAAACTCAAGATCCGACTCTAATATTACTCAAGAGCTTTTGAGTCTATGGCTCCACCCGAGGCCCGCTGAGAGAGAGCTCACAACGCTCCCACAAACCCAGAGTCATAACTAGGGCGTGGGAGGCGGGCGCCAGAGAAACCATGGTTGGTTTTTATTCACGACGGTAGTGCCAGTAGGTCTATGACATAGAAAAAGGAAGTTGGTGAGGAGTGGCGAAAAGAGAAGGGGGAAAAAGTCAATAAACTTTGCCGAAGAAGGTTGATAAAAGAAAAAAAATTCCCCTAATTTTACTACACTTTTACCGAACAATAGGTTGGCAAGCAAAAAAGGTCATCCGCACGTTTTCCCTGTAGTTTTACTAGACTTTTACCCAAAAATAGAGTGCACACGCGAAAAAGCAAGTCCGAAAGTCCGGTGGGGGATGCATCCCCACTCATCTCCCACGCGGAACCGCCACTGATCACCACTTTTGGGTTTTTTAGACTGTTAAGGTCGAGAAATTGTTACCTTGCCCCGGGCGCCGAATAGGCCCCGCTCTAGCGATGGCTCTACACAAATGCCACAGTTAGGCTAGACTTATTAGGCTGTGAACCTTTGCTCTGAAGGTTATCCTATTCTTGAAACCTGGTTATGTAAATGGTATTATTGAAAAAAGAGGTAGTAAAATGTTATTACTAGTAGACTGCAAAAGCATGCGTTTTCTAATTCCTTCGGTATAGATAGCATCATAGCAATTATTGTATATTATAGCAGTGTTTAAAATCCAATTCCTATTCCATTCAATATGCTGATGCTGTGTTTGGCCACCTGGTGAATTTTGACGGAACCATCATGAATAAATTTAAGACAAATTAAAATATTTATTTACCGTAGATGGAAGCACTTAAATTCAGAATATAAATGGCTTAAATAATAAAAAATTCAAATTTATGCCAACTGGATCTTAAAACATGCTGAAAACATTTTTATGTTTACTAGTAGACCCATCTGATTGTACAGTACGTTGCATACCTTTATTAGGCATTACAAATAATTCATAAAACACAGACAGCCGCTATATCAATAGGGGCTTTCTCAGATAAATCTGTCGCGTTTCTAATGATTTTGTGAATTGGGAGAATTAGAAGCAAAATGGCCTCCTAGAACGAAATTAAAATCTCATAAAAATAGCAAATCCCGATTAAAGATTTTAAATTATGCTATGAATTAAGATGCGGAAAGGGACAGGATAGGGATGAGGAATGTCACCAGACTTTTTCAACTTATATGGAGAGGAAGTCATGAAAGCAGACCTAGAAGGTGCCAAAGAGGCTGTCCATTAATTACGTCAACAAAATAGGGGGTGAAAAAGTTTGACAGTTGGCAACAGAGGCCGGGAGGGTCAAGAGAAGTTGACGTCAACAATTTAATTTTTTACTAGAAAGATGCTCGCTTCGCTCGCGCACGCTTCGCTCGCAGTTCAGGATAATACTAATCCAATACCTATACCTAATACCCAATCATTGAATTCATGCTGAACAACATTTCAAAGATGTACATACGCCACCTAGCCAAGCTCTGCGCCACGTAATAATTAGGCCTATGTACGTTAAAATCACGCAACTGTGACCATTTGTGACGCTGTACACGTATTTTTTGTGTACGTTAAAATTGCGCAACTTCAAGCTACGCCCACCAACGCATCTCGACGTTGTACACATTATGACGTTGCAATGAACAATTGAACGTACACTTCGTCAAACGTCGATAAACCGTCTGGTTACCAATAGCAACGTCGTCTTCGAACATCGCCCACAAACGTATCGCGACGTAAGGACTAAACCGTCTACCAATAGTCAACCAATCAGAACGCTTGAAGGTAACAGACAGATAGACATACAGATAAGGATCTTAATATTATAGATAAATGATAAAAAATAGGAAATTTCATGGAATACTATCTATTACAACGGAAAAAAGCCTGACAAGCAAAAAATGGTCACCGCCACCACATCATGATACTTGATGAACAAAAGAAAGAGAAAAGGTCATCACTGCAAAAATAATAATCTAAACTTTTTAGGGGACCCGTTACTGATCTTAGTGGGGCGGTCAAAAGTCTATGACATGATTATAGGGGGTCAATGAAAGTTGACAGTTGTTCACAATGGCAGGGGGTGGTCAGAAATTGCCCAAAAATTGTTGACGCAATTAATGGACAGCCCCAATCTTGGAGGAAGAAACGTAAGTAATCTTTGATTTGCAGATTATGCAACTTTAATTGCTGATTTGGAGGGAAAATGCAAGAACTTCTGCAATAATAAATTAGCAATAGAGAGCGAAAGTAAAGGCTTAAAGATTAATATAAAGAATATAAAAAAGACCTTCTGGAAGGTGATTTCCAAAAGCAAAGTAACATCCAAATGCATATTAAGATTAAATGGCACGGTGATCAAACAAGTTGCACAGCTCAAATACTTAGACAGTAGGACAACCACCCAGGGATATTTCTAGGATTGTGAATTTGGGGGTGTCGACCTCAAATTAGAGGGGTGGTGTCCGGAGCTAATTAGTATGCATTTTGTATGCATACCATAGTCACATTACCAAATTTTGGGAGTGTCGATCTCAAATTGGGGTGGGGTTGTTAGGGGGTGTAAAAATATTCCTGCAACCAGCAATGGAGAGATGTTAGAGACATACCATCAAGCATAGATGTAAAAACCGTCGGAAAAATTATAAAAACCGTTAAAAACGTAAAACACGTTACAGAAATAAAAAACGTTAAAAACCGTTAAATACAAAACGTAACAGACGTTTATTTCTGAGCAAGATTAATGAATGTGCCTTACCCACTGACGGGGAATCAGCAATCAAGTCACACTATGCAAAATGAACTTGAAATAAACAGCAACAATACTGGCTTGAATTTCAAAACACAGGTTCACATTTTCTTATAATAATTATAGCCTTGCTTTCTCTTAAGAAATCGGCTATCAAACATTTTTATATGATGAAAATAACGTTGGAAAAAACGTTAGAAACGTAAGAATCGTGGAGAAAATAAAAAACGTAAAAACGTTTATTACATCCATGTCATCAAAACTTAGAATGAACAAGGCAGAATTTTGAGAACTCAAAGCGATACTTACAAATAGGCACAGCTTTTATATACACGCTATTAGGAATGCTCAAAAGTCTGTTTTTGCCTTCAGATTCGGGAACGCTGAAAATGCAGGACAAGAAAATGATGGACAATCAAAATAGTAATTACTGGAAAACAGACAAACTAGCAGAGGTGGAAAATGCAGGACTGGAAAATGACAGCCAAACTAGCAGGGGTGAAAAATGCAGGACTGGAATTTGGCTTATTACGGCTTATGGCTGTAAATCATACTTAGTTAAGGGCGAAGCCAAATATTATGAAAGTGATTAGGCCGTAGCTGAATGTTGACCGAGTTTGACAGATTCCTTAAATTCGGCTCCGAAGCCGAATCCGTAGAACCCTAGATGGACATGCCTGAGCCTACTGAAGAGGCCGTGACCTCCATCTCCTCGGGTTTAATATAGGAGTTTTCCTTCTCCTAGGATTCTAGATGGACATGCCTAAGCCTACTGAAGAAGCTGCGAGCTCCATCCGCTCGGTTTTGGAATCAGAGTTTGCCTTCTCCTAGATGGACATGCCTGGGCCTACTGAAGAAGCCGCGAGGTCCACCTGCTCGGTTTTGGAATCAGAGGTTTCCTTCTCCTAGATGGACATGCCTGGGCCTACTGAAGAAGCCGCGAGGTCCATCCGCTCGGTTTTGAAATCAGAGGTTTCCTTCTCCTAGATGGACATGCCTGGGCCTACTGAAGAAGCCGCGAGGTCCACCTGCTCGGTTTTGAAATCAGAGTTTGCCTTCTCCTAGATGGACATGCCTGAGAAGCCTCATGTTGAGGCGGCGAGCTCCACCTGCCCGGTTTTGCAATCAGAGTGTCCCCTCTCCTAGAATCTTGGATGAACATGCCTGAGCCTACTGAAGAGGCTGCAAGCAAGCAGTAAGCTGTGACATTCGACCAGATTTAAGTCAATAGCGCATGCCGTATGTAATAGCCATTCGCTGTTAGTGAACCATTGTTACAATCCATCTGTTTGCGTATTGGCCTAACGACCGAATAAACGCATTAATTTTAATAATCAATAATCGTTAACGTCGATTGATGATTCTATTCGTTGCGATGCAGCTTCTTATGTAGATTCTCGTCTTTCGTTAACCACAATTTGCTGAATCGTGTGAACAAAAACAAGATGCAAGACAATTCACGTTGAAAATTATGACGCTTCAAATGATAACCATAAAACAATCAGATGTAACCAAGAAAATAATGATATTGCATATGAAGTCACTTATTTCTTTATTCAGGACATCTTTTCACTAGTGACAACGCTCATCATCTTTACTATCCGTTAATTTCAATAAAGTATAGTGGATAGCGTTTTAACTAACTGAGATTATGTAACGCCAGCCTAATATTCTTGGGTTTTCCTTGTCCATTCGCCTTCTTTTTCTACCCCTCCATAACTAATGCTTCATAGGATTCGTACATCACGGAAACTACAGTAATCAATCATATTCTGTGTGTGGTCTTAAACTGAGCTCGCCTGCATGCAGCCTGTCGCCTGACTGATTACAGTTAGAGCTAGCCTTTGTAGCCTGATGTAAGTTAGTATTAAATATACTGAGTTGACGACTGCTCGGGGCAGTCGGCCGTTGAACGTTAAGCATTAAAAATATCAAGAAAGTCTTATACATCTTTTACATCTTAATAATAGTAGGGCGATAGTGTTTGCCACTAAAAAAGAATTCATTGATTACTTCACATTGACCACTAAAATGTGACATATTTCTTTCGAATTAAAATCACAAAACTATCCAACGTAACCAGTCATTACTCTACAATGTCTACATTCGTGTGATAATGTCATTTATCTCTCAAATCGGGCAAATCTATTCACTCTTGACACTAATCTATATGAATCTATATTCTTGAGTATTGTGAATTTCCACGATTTTTTTGATTTCCTCTAATGATGATGATGATGATGACGACGATGATGATGATGATGATGATGATGATAATAATAATAATAATAATAATAATAATAATAATAATAATAATAATAATCCATCTATAAACAACAATTCCGTTGAAGATCTCATTAAATGTGGAATGTTAATATTTGCTTGCTTTACTAAAAATCTAGTAACTTTCGAAATAAATTCTTTTAATGATATTCTATGTTTTTTCATAAAACAAATAATCGCATATGGTATTCGCAAAAGTACCAAATATCTGTATAATATACTTATATTAGCCTAGCTAGTCGGGACTATCATTGAACATCTTAGGCGCCCGAGAATTTGACAATTATCATATATGTTTTCTAAATGGAAAACATATACGCTGTAGTTGAAAGTGTATTCCATTGACTGCATCCCATCTCTTTTGCATGACTTTTTGTCTTCTGTATGATGACCATAGTGAAAGTTTACCCACAGTTTGAATCTACCCAAGCTGTTGGATGGGTTAACACCGCATCCTGATTCCTGATATATTGAACAATTTCGATCATGCACAAGGCAGATAAACCAGACGCTTTTCTAGACAAGTCTATTTCAAAATGAAAGTATATTATAGAGACAATAGTTCAGTTATTGTCGCATTTGACGTTTAAGTCTATTGTTCCTATATGTCTTTAAAAGAAACCGAAAGACGCTGTGGTCAACGCAATAAACTTGACTCAATAAAGACGTGACACAAAGGACACGCTGATAAAAAAAAACTAACAGCTGCGTTTTAATTAGATGGTTTAGTTTGGGGTTAAATTGAGCCGGATCTTGCCGGATCTCCGATCCGGGACGTCTGGCAAGAGATCCGGCACAGCTGGCATGAGATCCGGAACCTCTGACATCAGATCTGGAACGTACTTTTTATTCGTTGTGATCTTTCATTGTTTACTTTAGTACATTGCATGCACGGGAAAGAAAAGGAAATGTGAACTGTACTATAAATGTTCGTTTAAAATGGATTTAAAAAGTTGCGAAGAAATGTTGTGGCCGGAGTAAAAAATAGGGAGATCCGGCACCTTTGAAAAGTCATTTAACCACTGGGTTTAGTAGGATGTCTCTCGTGTCAAAAACCACGGCCAGTCGCTAACCAGAGGCAACTTGCTATATACCATATAGCAAGAATAAGCAAGGTATTAGGGCCCAGAAGAACTGGGACCCTTTTTGACCACCAATGTAAAAAAGAAAGTAAATAATAACAAAAGTAAATTATTAAAAACACATTAAAAAATAAAAATCAGCCTTAATCAGATACATTTGGTAGTTATTCAGAGGAGGGCATGCTAGAGATGATGATGACAAAAACAAAGCCGTTTTACAGTTTTCAGTTTCCGGAATCCGGTGACAGACGATGCGTTATTACTAAGTGTTAAAATTTGCAAAATGTGTTTTAAATAAAAAATATTAACTGTAATATTATCATTCGAAGCATCATGATTGCCAACGCGAATCTAGAATTTAGACGTTATTTTCTGTTGTATACTAGGAGACTACGGAGAACAGAGGGAACTACTGTATGGTGACATAAAACGACAGTCAAACTGACATAATTATTCATAATATAAACTTATTAGTATGCTACTAGAAAGATGCTCGCTTCGCTCGCGCTCGCTTCGCTCGCAGTGCAGGATAATACTAATCCAATACCTATACCTAATACCCAATCATTGAATTCATGCTGAACAACATTTCAATGATGTACTGTACATACGCCACCTAGCCAAGCTCTGCGCCACGTAATAATTAGGCCTATGTACGTTAAAATCACGCAACTGTGACCATTTGTGACGCTGTACACGTATTTTTTGTGTACGTTAAAATGTACGTTGCAACTACCTCAGACTGCGAACAATTGTTACCAATAGCAACGTCGTCGCACGCCCACCCCTCTGACGCTGCAATGACTCGACTAAACCGTGCTAAACTACGAACAATTGTTACCAATAGCAACGTCGTCCTCGAACATCGCCCACCAACGCATCGCGACGTAAGGACTAAACCGTCTACCAATAGTCAACCAATCAGAACGCTTGAAGGTAAAAGACATACAGAATAACGATTTTAATATGATAGATATGAATACTGTTGTTTATTGTATTTGTTAGGACAATTTTGCGAATTGTGGTTAACGATGGGAAGTGAGTTAAAGTGACATATTACGCTGTTTAGCAACGAATAGAGAAATCAATCGACGTTAGAAGATTATATTATATTGGCATTCAAATGCGTGCGTTCGAATGTCCAACCAATATGCAAACAGATGGATTGAAACAATTATTCATTGACAGCCAACAGCAACAGCATGTGATACGCGTCATTGCCATAAATCATGTGCAATATCAACAGGCCTTGGCTTGCTTGCAAGCCAAAGGTAGATGGAGCCTTTTGTCCATCGAGGAGAAGGAAAACTCTGACTTTAAAACCGGGTTTGATGGGGCCTTAAATTCATCGAGGAGAAGGAAAACTCTGACTGTAAAACCGGGTTTGATGGGGCCTTAAATTCATCGAGGAGAAGGAAAACTCTGACTGTAAAACCGGGTTTGATGGGGCCTTAAATTCATCGAGGAGAAGGAAAACTCTGACTGTAAAACCGGGTTTGATGGGGCCTTAAATTCATCGAGGAGAAGGAAAACTCTGACTGTAAAACCGGGTTTGATGGGGCCTTAAATTCATCGAGGAGAAGGAAAACTCTGACTGTAAAACCGGGTTTGATGGGGCCTTAAATTCATCAAGGAGAAGGAAAACTCTGACTTTAAAACCCTCCTAGCCTCTTTTTGAGGCGCAGGCGTGTCCATTTACTTCCAGAATAAATATTTTCTTGGTATATTTATATTGAAATGTCACCTAGAGTTTCGCTATCTTCTCGAACATAGATGTAAAAACATAAATATTAAAATTAAAAACATTAAAAACAAGTCCATTCCTCCACGCGTTGCAGGAAACAATATAAAAAACATAAGGAACTTTAAAGAACATTAAACATTTAGACACGCAGAATGACGAGATCATCCTTCAATTTGAGCGCGCGGCAGTGACATGTCGAAAACCATCCATCCCCACCTCGCTCGCCGCTCACTTTCACCGAATGCGTCTGATGCTGATGCACCGAAGCCTACAATCACATATGTCATTGAAGCAGCAATTCGTCAGTGGCGACAACGTCTGAAATCATGTGTCAATTCTGGCGGTGGACACTTTGAAAATTCATTGTCACTTTTTCAGATAATGTTTGCATCTGTCTGGGACTAATTTATTCCTGTTTCAAACTACACATTTTTTAAAGAGAAATAGGCAAAGTTTTCTTAAATTTATAATGAAAATAGAGTTGGCTCCTTTTTATCCGGACACAGTGTAAAAATGTAGATAGCAATTACGTAAATGTATTATGTAAATAGCAAGTACTTTTCATGGTAAATGGATACTGCCTACAGCTTCTCGTATCAGACTTTAGATACGTACTATTTATGCGTGACTTTCACCGTGAGTATACGTAGGTCTATATCTCTGAAGCTTTGAATATGATGGTCTGTTCAAGTTTAACGATGGTGACAGAGACTAAGAAATTTCACTTACGTTTGTTTTTCGGTTAGTTACAAATTGATATATTTTCGTTTTCATTTGAAGCGATGCAACCAGGAGCGTCATTTGGGGGAGGGGGTGGCCCCACAAGAAAATGAAAAAATAATGTATAATGTATTAAATAAATTAGTTAATGTCAAATGTGCAAAAATCGCAAAGATTGCCAAAAATTAGCGAAAAATATCACAAATTGTAAATTTGCCAAACTTGGCCCAAATATCGATAGGGTCTTTCTCGATAAATCTGTCGCGTTTCTAATGATTTTGTGAATTGAGAGAATTAGAAGAAAAATGGTCTCCCAGAACGAAATTAAAATCTCATAAAATAGCAAATCCCGATTAAAGTTTTAAAATTATGCTATGAATTAAGATGCGGAAAGGGACAGGATAGGGATGAGGAATGTCACTAGACTTTTTCAACTTATATGGAGAGGAAGTCATGAAAGCAGACCTAGAAGGTGCCAAAGGGGCTGTCCATTAATTACGTCAACAAAATAGGGGTGAAAAAGTTTGACAGTTGGCAACAGGGGCCGGGAGGGTCAAGAGAAGTTGACGTCAACAATTTAACTTTTTATAAATGCTAAAAAATAGGAAATTTCATGGAATACTATTTATTACAACGGAAAAAAGCCTGACAAGCAAAAAATGGTCACCGCCACCACATTATGATACTTGATGAACAAAAGAACGAGAAAAGGTCATCACTGCAAAAAGAATAATCTACACTTTTCAGGGGGACCGGTCACTGATCTTAGTGGGGCGATCAAAAGTCTATGACATGATTATAGGGGGTCACTGAAAGTTGACAGTTGTTGACAATGGCGGGGGGTGGTCAGAAATTGCCCAAAAATTGTTGACGCAATTAATGGACAGCCCCAATCTTGGAGGAAGAAACGTAAATAATCTTTGATTTGCAGATTATGCAACTTTAATTGCTGATTTGGAGGGAAAATGCAAGAACTTCTGCAATAATAAATTAGCAATAGAGAGCGAAAGTAAAGGCTTAAAGATTAATATAAAGAATATAAAAAGACCTTCTGGAAGGTGATTTCCAAAAGCAAAGTAACATCCAAATGCATATTAAGATTAAATGGCACGGTGATCAAACAAGTTGCACAGTTCAAATACTTAGACAGTAGGAAATCACCCAGGGATATTTCTAGGCAGTGTTTAATCTAGGCCGTTTCCGGGGAGAAAAATTGCCCTTTTTACCGAAAATTTCAAATTCTCCCACGGAAATTTTGGAATACTACATGGACTAACAGCGGCCCCTAGCAGAATTCCCCACGGCTTTGTCAGTTTCCCCCGCGGCTTTTTCAGTTTCCCTTTCCAGAGTCCAGGAGTCTAGATTAAACACTGTTTCTAGGATTGTGAATTTGGGGGTGTCCGGAGCTAATTAGTATGCATTTTGTACGCATACCATAGTCACCTTACCAAATTTTGGGGGTGTCGACCTCAAATTGGGGTTGGGGTGTTAGGGGTGTAAAAATATCCCTGCAACCAGCGATGGAGAAATGTTAGAGACATACCATCAAGCATAGCTGTAAAAAACCGTCGGAAAAATTATAAAAACCGTTGAAAACGTAAAACACGTTACAGAAATAAAAAACGTTAAAAACCGTTAAATACAAAACGTAACAGACGTTTATTTCTGAGCAAGATTAATGAATGTGCCTTACCCACTGACGGGGAATCAGCAATCAAGTCACACTATGCAAAATGAACTTGAAATAAACAGCAACAATACTGGCTTGAATTTCAAAACACAGGTTCACATTTTCTTATAATAATTATAGCCTTGCTTTCTCTTAAGAAATCGGCTATCAAACATTTTTATATGATGAAAATAACGTTGGAAAAAACGTTAAAACGTAAGAATCGTAGAGAAAATAAAAAACGTTTATTACATCCATGTCATCAAAAATTAGAATGAACCAGTGATGGGTAATTCAATTTCTAATTCTAATTAATTAGCTAATGAATTAGCTATTTGTCTAATTCTAATTCTAATCAATTACTTCCAAAATATTGCTAATTCTAATTCTAATTCTAATGAATAGCTTGCTAATTGTAATTGAAAAAACCAATTAGTTGCATAATTAGCACACTTGCTTGTGTCAAGTGCTTTGGAACCATGATTCAAGCTCAAGTGGTTAGAGAGTGCTGAGGAAGGATATTTTGTTCAAGGACAAATTAAACATCAAGTAAATTCAGTCTCAAAGCAGATAAACAATACACCTTTGACACCGGCTATGGACAATGACAAATCAGTCACACCTCAAATTAAGTCCCACAACGATCTATTTGGATAGGCCTATATAGAAGAAACTTTGCTGACGTCAACAGAAACTGAAGAGCTCCAAAGTTACTTAGATATACTCCGACCAATATGAACACTAATTGTATTTCTTTTTGGGAGGACCATAAATTGAACTTTCCCTGTTTATACCAGCTACATTTGCAGCATCATATTGTACCGGCCACATCTGCTGCTATTGAAAGATCATTTAGTGCAGTGGACTTATTCTTAATGATAGGAGAAAATGAAATCGATTAGATGATACTTTGTTTGAGTCACTTTTACTTGCAAAATGCAATTCTGATATAATCTAGATTACGGAGGATGAAATTAATTTTCGCCATTACATTAAAATGCATCACAATTTTTATCACTGCACTTCTAATTGCTAATTCTAATTAAATTAGATGGCATCTAATTCTAATTCTAATTAATTGGTTATGAAATTTTGCTAATTCTAATTCTAATTGTAATTGTAAAATTTCAACTAATTCTAATTCTAATTAATTAGATAAAAAAGGGCAATTACCCATCACTGGAATGAACAAGGCAGAATTTTGAGAACTCAAAGCGATACTTACAAATAGGCACAGCTTTTATATACACGCTATTAGGAATGCTCAAAAGTCTGTTTTTGCCTTCAGATTCGGGAAGCTGAAAATGCAGGACACGAAAAAGACGGACAATCAAAATAGTAATAACTGGAAAACGGACAAACTAGCAGAGGTGGAAAATGCAGGACTAGAAAATGACGGACAAACTAGCAGGGGTGAAAAATGCAGGACTGGAATTTGGCTTATTACGGCTTGTGGCCGTAAATCACACTTAGTTAAGGGCGAAGCCGAATATTATGAAAGTGATTAGGCCGTAGCCGAATGTTGACCGAATCTGACAGATTCCTTAAATTCGGCGCCGAAGCCGAATCCGTAGAACCTAGATGGACATGCCTGAGCCTACTGAAGAGGCCGTGACCTCCATCTCCTCGGGTTTGATATAGGAGTTTTCCTTCTCCTAGGATTCTAGATGGATATACCTAAGCCTACTGAAGAGGCTGCGAGCTCCATCCGCTCGGTTTTGCGATCAGAGTTTTTCCTTCTCCTAGATGGATATGCCTAAGCCTACTGAAGAGGCTGCGAGCTCCATCCGCTCGGTTTTGCGATCAGAGTTTTTCCTTCTCCTAGATGGATATGCCTAAGCCTACTGAAGAGGCTGCGAGCTCCATCCGCTCGGTTTTGCGATCAGAGTTTTTCCTTCTCCTAGATGGATATGCCTAAGCCTACTGAAGAGGCTGCGAGCTCCATCCGCTCGGTTTTGCGATCAGAGTTTTTTCTTCTCCTAGATGGATATGCCTAAGCCTTCTGAAGAGGCTGCGAGCTCCATCCGCTCGGTTTTGCGACCAGAGTTTTTCCTTCTCCTAGATGGATATGCCTGAGCCTACTGAAGAGGTTGCGAGCTCCATCCGCTCGGTTTTGCGATCAGAGTTTTTCCTTCTCCTAGATGGACATGCCTGAGAAGCCTCATGTTGAGGCGGCGAGCTCCACCTGCCCGGTTTTGCAATCAGAGTGTCCCCTCTCTTAGAATCCTGGATGGACATGCCTGAGCCTACTGAAGAGGCTGCAAGCAAGCAGTAAACTGTGACATTGGACCAGATTTAAGTCCATAGCGCATGCCGTATGTAATAGCCATTCGCTGTTAGTGAACCATTGTTACAATCCACCTGTTTGCGTATTGGCTTAGCGACCGAATAGACGCATTTAATGACTAATAATTAATCGTTAACGTCGACTGATGAGTCTATTCGTTGCGATGCAGCTTCGTATGTAAATTCTCGTCTTTCGTTAACCACAATTTGCTGAATCGTGTGAACAAAAACAATATGCAAGACAATTCACGTCGAAAATTATGACGCTTCAAATGATAATCATAAAACAATCAGATGTAACCAAGAAACTAATGATATTGCATATGATGTCACTTATTTCTTCATTCAAGACATCTTTTCACTAGTGACAACGCTCGTCATCTTTACTATCCGTTAATTTCAATAAAGAATTCATCGATTACTTCACATTGACCACTAAAATGTGACATATTTCTTTCGAATTAAAATCACAAAACTATCCAACGTAACCAGTCATTACTATACAATGTCTACATTCATGTGATAATGTCATTTATCTCTCAAATCGGGCAAATCTATTCACTCTTGACACTAATCAATATGAACTTATATTCTTGAGAATTGTGAATTTCCACGAATTCTTCGATTTCCTCTAAAGATGATGATGATGATGATGATGATGATGGTGATGATGATGATGATGATGATAATAATAATAATAATAATAATAATAATAATAATAATAATAATCCATCTATAAACAAGTAAGTGCTACAACTTGCTTGGCCCGCCAAGGGTCCAAACATTATTGTGCGGCCCGCAATAGCATGACGGTTGGACAACGCTGTTTTAAGTTGAAGGGGCCCATTAATATTTTTTTGCAGTAGGGCCCAAAAATCCTAGCTAGGCCACTGTCGCTAACGTAGGTCATACAATGGACATTGACAAAGATCGTCATGCAAACGACTTTCGAAGCATGTTAAAAATATTTTCTTTCAAAGCGTTTTCAAATCTAATACAGCCATAAAATCTTTGAAATTCCAAGGCATCTAACTTGACCACTGTTTGTGCCGATTAAGTACATTACGCAGATATTTACATGAATTGAGAGATAAGTACCATTATTACACGCAATTATTATGGTGTTGTCTGGTTACGTTAGATTGTTTTAAGGTTGTAATTCAACGTATATCGCGCTATAATGGTTATTATGAGGAAATCATGAAAGACTTTCTCTAAATTCAGGGATACTAGACAAAATGATGATGAGCGCTGACAAGAGGGAAGAGATAACCTTGAATAGAGAAATAAGTGACTTCATAATTCATATGCAATTGTATTAATTTTTGGGCAGGTCTACATTTGATTGTTTTATTAATTTAATATTACAATTATCATTCGAAGCATCATGATTTGCGAACGCGAATCTGGAATTTAGACGTTATTTTCTGCTGTATGCGAGGAGACTACGGAGAACAGAGGGAACTACTGCATGGTGACATAAAACGACAGTCAAACTGACATAATTATTCATAATCTAAACTTATTAGTCTGCTATATGAATATTGTTGTTTATTTTATTTGTTAGGACAATTTTGCGGAAGATAGGAAGTAAGTTAAAGTGACTTAAGACAATGCTTAGCAACGAATAGAGTAATCAATCGACGTTAGAAGATTATATTATATTGGTCTTCAAATGCGTGCGTTCGAATATCCAACCAATATGTAAACAGATGGATTGAAACAATTATTCATTGACAGCCAACAGCAACAGCAGGTGATACGCGTCATTGCCATAAATCATGCGCAATATCACCAGGCCTTGGCTTGCTTGCAAGCCAAAGGTAGATGGAGCCTTTTGTCCATCGAGGAGAAGGAAAACTCTGACTTTAAAACCCGGTTTGATGGGGCCTTAAATTCATCGAGGAGAAGGAAAACTCTGACTGTAAAACCGGGTTTGATGGGGCCTTAAATTCATCGAGGAGAAGGAAAACTCTGACTGTAAAACCGGGTTTGATGGGGCCTTAAATTCATCGAGGAGAAGGAAAACTCTGACTTTAAAACCCTCCTAGCCTCATTTTGAGGCGCAGGCGTGTCCATTTACTTCCAGAATAAAACATTTTCTTGGAATATTTATATTGAAATGTCACCTAGCGTTTCGCTATCTTCTCGAACATAGATGTAGAAAACATAAATATTAAAATAAAAAACATGAAAAACAAGTAAAACATTACTGTAAACGAGGGAAAATGTTTTTAATGTTTAAAGAACATTAATCATCAAAAGTCTTGCATCAAAAGTCTTGAATCATAACTTTCTGGGCATAGCGTTGCATCATTTACATTCTACATATCTTAAATTATTACCTATTCTTGCTTCTGTTCATACTCCCATATTCAAGCTTTTCAAGGTGTCGCGCATGATGATTTCTGTACAGGGATTGATAATGCATGGTGACCTTTAGCACATCTTTCTCATGCCGCGCCCATCTTAATCCACTCTAGGGGTTATGATAGAAAAAAGACCTTTCAAAGTGTTAAGCCTATGTAAACCGCAGACATTATGCGAGGCTATTGATTTAATTTCTGCACCGTTCTAAAAAGGGGTTTCATCGTCCTTACACCCCATTTAATAATTTATGGTAACCCTTGTCGACGGGAAAAAATTCTAGAGTCTAAACCCCAGTGTCATGCAAAAAAACCGACTGAATTTCGAATGTTTTTTAAATCTTGTTTCCTGCAAATCAATTTATCAAATTCGAATGGTTAACTTGGGACTGTATTCAAAATCATATAAAAACGCGCCCTTAGGTAACCGCCTTTAAAATATTTGTTGACGTAATGTATTTAGTGCTCGTGACATCGTTGATTTACTGCACACGGAGACGCCTGCCTTCAGAGCACCCGAAATGTGCCGTCCAAACTACAGAGTCCGGTGGACTACTTTGCGAAGGATATTCCATAGGAAATGGTCTACCGGTCACGCATTTCGAATCTGAAAAAACTGAAGCAGAGATTACTGACTGAGTGAGTGAGTGAGTGAGCGAGTGAGTGAGTGAGTGAGCAAACCTCAATCACACATGTCATTGCAGCAGCAATTCGTCAGTGGCGACAACGTCTGAAATCATGTGTCAATTCTGGCGGTGGACACTTTTAAAATTCATTGTCACTTTTTCAGATAATGTTTGCATCTATCTGGGACCAATTTATTTCTGTTTAAACTACACATTTTTCAAGAGAAATCGGCAAAGTTTTCTTAAAGTTACAGTGAAAATAGTGTTGGCTCCTTTTTATCCGGACACAGTGTAAAACTGTAAATAGCAAATATTAATTTTGATAAAATGTGTGCGGTTTCTTTTTCAGATAAGCACGTCTATGAAAGATACTTTTCTTGGTACATGGATACTGCCTGCAGCTTCACCCCATCGCTGTTAACATATGAAAACACGGCTTAACCAGTCATATTGCACAGACCATTTTAACTTCCACCCCAGTGGTGTAATAGGATCACACACTCTTCGAATATTGATCAAAGAATGACGTATTACCCAGCATGCACTGCCGTCCGACTCATCGAAGCTTATATGATATATATATATATATACATCGAAGCTTATATGATATATATATACTGCATATATATATATATATATATATATATATATATATATATATATATATATATAATGCAGCAGACAAAGATGGTGATTCAAACGATTTTCGATGCATGTTAAAAATGTTTTCTTTCGAAGCGTCTTCAATTCTTAATACAGGTATAAAATCTGTGAAATTCGAAGGAATCTAACTTGACCAATGATGGCACCGATTGAGTACATTGTGCAGATATTTACATGCATTGAGAGATAAGTGCCATTATTACACGCAATTATTATGGTGTTGTCTGGTTACGTTAGATTGTTTTAAGGTTGTAATTTGACGTATATCGCGCTATAATGGTTAATATGAGGAAATCATGAAAGACTTTCTCTAAATTCAGGGATACTGGGCCAAATGATGATGAGCGCTGACAAGAGGGAAGAGATAACCCTGAATAGAGAAATAAGTGACTTCATAATTCATATGCAATTGTATTAATTTTTGGGCAGGTCTACATTTGATTGTTTTAATAATTTAATATTACAATTATCATTCGAAGCGTCATGATTGCCAACGATAATCTGGAATTTAGACGTTATTTTCTGCTGTATGCGAGGAGACTACGGAGAACAGAGGGAACTACTGTATGGTGACATAAAACGACAGTCAAACTGACATAATTATTCATAATATAAACTCATTAGTCTGCTTTATGAATATTGTTGTTTATTGTATTTGTTAGGACAATTTTGCGAATTGTGCTTAACGATGGGAAGTCAGTTAAAGTGAAATATTACGCTGTTTAGCAACGAATAGAGTAATCAATCGACGTTAGAAGATTATATTATATTGGTCTTCAAATGCGTGCGTTCGAATGTCCAACCAATATGCAAACAGATGGATTGAAACAATTATTCATTGACAGCCAACAGCAATAGCATGTGATACGCGTCATTGCCATAAATCATGTGCAATATCAGCAGGCCTTGGCTTGCTTGCAAGCCAAAGGTAGATGGAGCCTTTTGTCCATCGAGGAGAAGGAAAACTCTGACTTTAAAACCCGGTTTGATGGGGCCTTAAATTCATCGAGGAGAAGGAAAACTCTGACTGTAAAACCGGGTTTGATGGGGCCTTAAATTCATCGAGGAGAAGGAAAACTCTGACTGTAAAACCGGGTTTGATGGGGCCTTAAATTCATCGAGGAGAAGGAAAACTCTGACTGTAAAACCGGGTTTGATGGGGCCTTAAATTCATCGAGGAGAAGGAAAACTCTGACTGTAAAACCGGGTTTGATGGGGCCTTAAATTCATCGAGGAGAAGGAAAACTCTGACTGTAAAACCGGGTTTGATGGGGCCTTTAAATTCATCGAGGAGAAGGAAAACTCTGACTGTAAAACCGGGTTTGATGGGGCCTTAAATTCATCGAGGAGAAGGAAAACTCTGACTGTAAAACCGGGTTTGATGGGGCCTTTAAATTCATCGAGGAGAAGGAAAACTCTGACTTTAAAACCGGTAGATGGAGCTCCTAGCCTCTTCCTGAGGCGCAGGCGTGTCCATTTACTTCCAGAATAAAACATTTTCTTGGTATATTTATATTGAAATGTAGCCAAGCGTTTCACATTCAAAACAAGTCCAACCGTGAACCGTGGATGAATGGTAAAAACATTGGCCTCGCTTACAGTACTTTTTTACCATTCATCCACGCGTCACATTTGACATAGGCCTATATTGAAATAATGTAGACTGACATTAAAGAACATTAAAAACATGTTTTTAAGGGGAAAAGAAAAAAACATAAAACTGTAAAATTGTAAAATTGTAAAAAAACACGTATCTATGTTCTCGAACACCTTGTATCAAAAGTCTTGAATCATCTACATTCTACATATCTTAAATTTTTACCTATTCTTGCTTCTGTTCATACTCCCATATTCAAGCATTTCAAGGTGTCGCGCATGATGATTTCTGTACAGGGATTGATAATGCATGGTGACCTTGTGCACATCTTCCTCATGACGCGCCTATCTTAATCCACTCTAGGGGTTATGATAGAAAAAAGACCCTTCAAAGTGTTAGGCCTATGTAAACCGCAGACATTATGCGAGGCTATTGATTTGATTTCTGCGCCGTGCTAAAAAGGTGATTCATCGCCCTTACACCCCATTTAATAATTTATCGTAACCCTTGTCGACGGGAAAAAATTCTAGAGTCTAAACCCCAGTGTCATGCAAAAAAACCGACTGAATTTCGAATGTTTTTTAAATATTGTTTCCTGCAAATCAATTTATCAAATTCGGATGGTTAACTTGGGACTGTTTTCAAAATCATATAAAAACGCGCCCTTAGGTAAGCGCCTTTTAAATATTTTTGACGTAATGTATTTAGTGCTCGTGACATCGTTGATTTACTGCACACGGAGACGCCTGCCTTCAGAGCACCCGAAATGTGGCGTCCAAACTACAGAGTCCGGTGGACTACTTTGTGAGGGATATTCCATAGGAAATGGTCTACCGGTCACGCATTTCGAATCTGAAAGAACTGAAGCAGAGATTGCTGACTGAGTGAGTGAGTGAGCGAGTGAGTGAGCGAGTGAGCAAACCTCAATCACACATGTCATTGCATCAGCAATTCGTCAGTGGCGACGACGTCTGAAATCATGTGTCAATTCTGGCGGTGAACATTTTGAAAATTCATTGTCACTTTTTCAGATAATGTTTGCATCTGTCTGGGTCTAATTTATTCCTGTTTCAAGCTACACATTTTTAAAGAGAAATGGGCAAAGTTTTCTTAAATTTATAATGAAAATAGAGTTGGATCCTTTTTATCCGGACACAGTGTAAAAATGTAAATAGCAATTACGTAAATGTATTATGTAAATAGCAAATACTTTTCTTGGTAAATGGATACTGCCTGCAGCTTCTCGTATCAGACTTTAGATACGTACTATTTGTGCGTGACTTTCACCGGGAGTATACGTAGGTCTATATCTCTGAAGCTTTGAATATGATGGTCTGTTCAAGTTTAACGATGGTGACAGAGACTAAGAAATTTCACTTACGTTTGTTTTTCGGTTAGTTACAAATTGATATATTTTCGTTTTCATTTGAAGCGATGCAACCAGGAGCGTCATTGGGGGGGGGGGGTGGCCTCACAAGGAAATGAAAAAATAATGTATAATGTATTAAATAAATTAGTTAATGTCAAATGTGCAAAAATCGCAAAGATTGCCAAAAATTAGGGGAAAAAATATCACAAATTGTAAATTTGCCAAACTTGGCCCAAATATTGGCCTAAATTTGCAAAAATTGCAAAAAATTTCCAAAAGTTGCCTAAATTTGCAAAAAATTTCCCAAATTTTGCCAAAAATTATCTTCCCTCTTAAGAAAAGTACGAAATGACTCTACTGGGTGTAACTATTAAATCTTAACCCGCTAAAACTGTCATGTTGGCATTAGCCGATGCTTGCTCTGAAGCAGAAACTAATAACAATGGCTTGTTATAGAAAAATGCCATTTGCCACAATGCCATTAAGTTCCATTTACCATTTAGTGGAGACTTTTCTATGATTACCAGCGCCTTGTCTAGGATAAACTTCTTTGGTTTTAAATTATATTTCATTCTCGGTGGAAAAGCTATTTGATCAGAATGATTTCATGAGTCTACACCCAACAATTGAAAGGATTCTCGACAAACTTTAAAGTAAAGCATCCTGTCAGACCGTCTAACTGTCACGCAAGAAACGATTCAGTAGCAAATTTGAAATAGGACCATTTTTGACAAATTTTCAAATGTCAATCCATAGTGCAGATGAATTACACAGTTGCAGATAGAGCTCACTTTTGTCAATGGCAGAATAAAATGATATCGTGATAATAAGTAAATTGCAGAAAATAGACGAATCTATTGACTCCACCTGGTATTAATAGCTCCTAGATGGCTCATCAAAATGGAAAAGACATTTAAATAAAATCAGAAGGGCATGAAAAATAGTATTATCTTCAGATATAGAAGTATCTGAGATTTGTCACACAAATAATGGATGACGAACGTTCAGTAGAACGAGTATTTCGCCATCACGCTTCAAATCTTTTGTCAATGATGGTGCTTTAAGAATTTCTTTGTCTTTTCTCGTGGTTCCTGAATTTGAAAATATACGCTTCAACAAGGTCAGGTCTAATATAGGTCAGGTCTAACATAATCCAGTCATCAACTTCTATAGCGCCATTTCAGAGTACATAGAAGCGTTAGCAGATGGCACTCCAAATCATAGCCACATAATATCCATGTCCAGTGTTTAATCTAGACTCCTGGACTCCGGAGGGAAACTGACAAAGCCAGGGGAACTGACGGAATTATGCTAGGAGGCTGCTGTTAGTTGATGTAGTAAAAATTTCCGGGGGAATTTGAAATTTCCGGAGGAAAATGGCAATTTCCCCTCGGAAACAGCCTAGATTAAGCCCTCTACATGTCAAATACAGGATGTCAGACCGGACAACCAGATAAGAATCTACAGTGCAAGTTGGATAGGCCACGTCAAAATCATAGGATTTTAGCGTTGCTCTAAAATTTGAAATTTGTAGTGGGTACACGCTTAGAGCGGGAAGTTAGAGTGGTAAGAACGTTAGGACGATGGAGCAGAAGGTCGCGGGTTCGAGACCCGTAGGAGACCTAAGGTCGACTCAGCATTCTTTCGCCAGATGGTGATGACAACTGAGTAGCGGATTAATCCGCGGAGTAAAAATTGAGAACACTGGCCCAGCATCAAGTACAGTACAGTAACCTGCACCAGTCGCCTGGATGAGGGCCTTGGAAACGGAAATCAGCGCCGCCCTGTGAACGTTGAGATTAGCCTTGAGTGCTCGGGAAGGACTTTACTTATTTTACTTTATTTACACGCTTACATGTAGATAATGAGCTTCATAGCTTGGAAGTAGCAAAAGAGAAAGCACTGTTACTAAGAATTGTTCTTGTATGAGAGAGTGAAAGAGTTCAAGGTCGAATTTTGTTTTCACAGAATTTTGAAGAGAGATAGCCAAGTTTACGGTAATACAGAGTTTTGCGTGCAAGGAGGTAAATCCTGACGTGTGTATCCTCTCTTTGATGGAAAACCAATAGAGGCTCTTGCGAACAGGAATTATGTGCTGTAGGGTTTAGAGACAACTCGAGTCAGTGAAGTTTGTACTCGTTTGACCTCATACCAAACGGGATCAGCTAAATTGACTTTTAAGTCATCATCATTAACTTTAAGCCAGAATAGAACCTTGCGATTATGACGAACGAACATTTTGATAGGAACCGAAAATTAATACGAATACACTATTAATTCTGTGACAAAAGTGCCTGGGATAAGGAGTTATTGAGTAACTGAGTCAGTAGGCTATTTGCTACAGCTTCCAGCTCCCGACTGTCTCAATACTTACGCCAACGTGAGACTGTACCTTACAGGTCTGACAGCGGGATTCGATCTCCTTTCTAAATGCTTTTGAATATTATTGTATAGGCCTACTAGGCCTGTTTCCTGTAAAGATAGTTATTGCTATGATAAGGTTTACCTGCTCTCAGTGCTATTGCTTTATTAATTACGTACTTACACTGTAGAATGACTCACTGCTACATGTATTATGACTTTGGTACCATGACATTTAACAGATGAAAATTCAGTATGAAAAAGTAAGTGAATGGTAGTCTTTTCCAAGAGAACGACAGCGCGATACAAAACCTTGTCCACTTGGGCAGTGCTAAACTAAGACTTGTCAGTAATGTCTTGCATGGACGATACAGCAAAGAACTGGGGTGTGTGATAGGGTCGCAGAGCAAAGCACATAATTATGACGACGAAAGAACTCGAAACAGAACACGACAGAGGTCCCAGTGCACCAGAAATACCAACTGGCCTGCCACTCGAGCTTTCTGGGCAATTAACAAACTATGTGACCAATGTTTTGTTATCTAATCGTTTGTCACTTAACATACCTACTGACAATTACAACAAGTGCGAATAGTATATTGTCACTTCAATTACTGTACTGTTTATCATTGAGTGCAAGATCAGGGACTATCTAGCCACTCCACGATTCCGTTAATTATAAAAATATAATTATTATATTTAAAAATTCGCATATAGACGTTGTAAGACTGACAGATTGAAAAAGGCATAAATTAGAAATCATATGGAAATATCAGCACAATTAAATGATCCAGAAAGGGTATTAAAGTAAAATAAAATCTCGTGGATTTATATAGCGCCCTGGAAAACAGCACAACATGAGCTGCGTATTCTTAGGCACTCAGCCTCTCTTAAAATAGCCATAGGAAAGGTATGAGATCAGCCAGGCAAGAGCCAACATCCGAAGGTCAGCGAGGCTAAGTTGTTACAGATATGGAGGAAATGATTTAAGTAAAAGGAAGGATTTAAGCTTAGACCTGAAGACTCGAGGAGATAATGCAGAAATTATATGAAATGGGACTCAGATTTTATTGTTTGAAAGTGTTCAAGTGTGCGGAGGGAAGCTGGGATCGAGTTCGAAAGTTTAGGTGAAGCACTAGTAGTATTAGTAAGTAAGCAAGTAAATAAAATCTCTTGAATTTATATAGCACTAGTATTGAAGGCACGGTTGCAAATTTTCAGGGATGACTGATTCAGCGGGCGTATCATTATATACTGTATATATATATATATATATATATATATATATATATATATATATATATAAGACTTATATATCATTATAACGCATTTGCTGCCTCTGTAGTTGCCACTGTGAATCACATCTCCCTCCACATTTTTTGCAATAAAAGTTTGACAATGCCTGTCCAAAATTGATAGGTACTACAGTATGCTGTGCTCAGTCATAAGTTTGAATAATAAAGACAGCAAAACAACAACAATTGGACGAGAATAAGTAATATGCTCAGCATCTTCTAACCCGAAACCTATTGATTCATAATTTATTTGGGATATCACTGAATTTTCTATATAAATAGTTGTAATCAATATTTAGGTTTAATCGCTACTGCAATTTTCTTCTTTGGGGATTGCCTTTCGGCTGCTGCTACTGATGAATCTGGTGCACGGCAATGCTACAACATTGGAGGCGATGAAGTCTGTTATTTCATTGGATCCGAACAACTGTCTGAATGGCACTTGGCGTATGAAATTTGTGAAATAAACGATTCCATACTTCCGATTATTCGGAATGCAGATGAGCAAAATGTATTTGAAAAGTATCTGAAGTATTTGCAATTGAAACGACCGAATATATTATTTGTTTGGACAGCAGGAAAGAGAAAAAATTTCAATAACTGGATTTGGATCAATGGTCAAACAGCAAGCGACAAAGGTCAGTGTTAAAATACAAACAACCGTAGCGTTTTTCTCAACCTTGCGTCGAATTAAGACAGAATATATTGTTTCAGTTCTGGATGATGGCAACTACACAATAAAATGCTTTCAAGACTCGAGAAAATAAGGATCTGATAAATGAATTTGAATTTTTCAAGTAGGCTTCTTGAAGTAGAGACGCGACGAGCATTTGGGCAGAAATTATTTTTTATTCATGACCTTGAATAATAGACCAAGGCCTAATAACAATAATATTTATTAATATTAGGTCTATTAATTTTGCTGTTGCTGGGTTGACAAAAACTCTACCGGGCTCTGTCACGGATGCATGTGTGCCATATACACGCAGATAGTCAAACAACACAAATGCGAATAGAGTTTCTGCAACAGATACCTGAACACGATTACTATGTTCAAATAAACGTCTTTGCCATTCCTATAAATATTCAAAGTATTCGAATTTTCAATTATTCAAACTGGTCTCCTGGTTTTTAAAACACTGCAATCTGGCCAACCTCAATATTTAAAATCTATGTTGAATCATCCGAAACATCGTCATTCAACAAGGTTTGCTGATTCATTGTTAAATATAGGCCTACCTAGAACAAACACTGAAATTGGTAAGAGAGCTTTTTCTATTTTTGGGCCAAAATCTAGAACTCTCTCCCTCAGGCTGTCAGATCTTCCAATTCATTAAGCATTTTCAGTTCCAGACTTAAAACACATCTCTTTCAATTAGCTTTTCCTCCATAGTCGGTCTTACTCTTTCTCTCTGACTGACCTCTGGAATGACCTAGTCTTTTGCGGCTGGATTTGAAGTACCATCGATTGATACCCTTAGGTATTTGAACTGGTGCTATAGAAGTGCATAATTATTATTAACGCATAAGCCTAGTCTTAGTTTAGTCTGGAGTAGCCTTATTTGAAGAAAAGCTCTCGTTTCGTAGCCTGTTTGCACGTTGTCCTTTGCCTGTTGTCCTCAGTTAAACGAAGTCTGCATTCGGGGGACAGCGACGAGGAAACGCATGTTCTTATCATGAGGAACAATTCGTTTAGAACGTGGGATCCTGACAATATCAGTCCGTTCCTTTGTCAATTTTACGGTTAGTAAAAGTCATTCTGCGTCCATAATTAATCTAAACTGCAAAATGTGAACATTTTGTCCATACGCATTTTATATCGGCTACAGCAGCGGTTCTCAACCTGTGGGTCGCGACACCCATGGGGATCGAATGACGATTTGCCAGGGGTCGCCCCAGACCATCAGAAATATTGTGTTGTCTCTTGTCTTGCTATTGTAGAAAATTTCCTCAGTGGTAGTTACGACGTACTAGTTGTTTTACTATAATTGTCATTCGAGGATAGACATGGAGACAATTAAATAACGATTTCGAACATTTTCATTGTCATAGCATTATTAGTTTTAGCAGTTTACATCGTGGACGAAAATAATTTAACCGTTGCGGGTCGCCACATCATGGGTAATTGAATTAAAAGGGTCGCGGCACTATAAAGGTTGAGAACCACTGGGCTACAGTATCTAGGTCCTATTGCCTTTTTATAGAACGCCGCAGATTTTTCACGCCACCAGTACAAAAAATCGACCTTAGGTAGCATCAATTGTTGCCCTTAGTCATGTTTCAACAGCTTTCAAATCAAACGGACAGTTTTCCGTTTGTTTCAACTGTCTTGGGTTATTTTTGTTGTTGTAGGTGAGAGATGTTTACTCAGTGGCAGAATCAAGATGACAAACAGCTGTGTGATTTTCAGCAATTTTATGGATTCTTGGTTTAATGCGAGATTGGATTGTTTAGCCAGAGACGGAGATCTGGCTGTTCTAAGTGACCAGGATCTGCAAATTCTCAAGAACTATTCGCTTACTCTTAGAGACCAGCTGCTACCAGTGGGTAGCATTTGGATTGGATTAAGAAACATGGTCCGATTTTGGCACCTGGATTCGGAGGGTTCGTTTAAAATTCAGAAGTTCAACTTGTGACAAAATTTTAGTCGTGGCCGTATCAGAGATGTCCATGGGTTGGGTCAACCCATGGGTTGGGTTGAGTTGGGTTGGATCAGACTTATCCATAATAATGGTTGAGTGGGTTGAGTTGGGTCAGAAAATAAGTCATGGTTGCACTGTATTACTGTGGGTTGGGTTGGATTGGGTCAAGTAAAACTACTACTGACATGGGTTGGGTTGGGTTGGAGATTTTGTGGGTTGGGTGGATTGGGTTCTAAAAAATGGACCCATGGACAACTCTGGGCCGTATTGTAATATGCCCACTTTATTTACATATTTTTCTTTCCCGGATGATTCCTGCAATTTATTTTATGTTTAACGGCACGAAATAATTCAAGAACATCTACAGTAGGATTGACAATTTTCTTTCATGAAAAGCATCTTTTGATTCTTTCAAAACTGCTGAACAGGGCCGTCGATAGAAAATACGGGCCGGGGGACAAATATTTTTATTCTGGGCCTCTTGTTTAAAAACCTTGACAAGCAGAAAAAGGTCATCACTTATACCTCGTCACTTATATATATATATATATCTTTTACATTTAAATAAATTCTTTTCTGGTCAGCGCGGACCGTTTGTTTATCGCCGGACCCGGGTAAAATTGTACCCCTGTCCCCCTCTCGTCGGTCCTGATGCTGAACAATCTTAATTAAAATTGTACATATTCGGGATTTTCGAATCATATAAGATCTTTAGAATAGTAGAGGGGCCGTTCATAAAGTCACACTGGTTTTGGTCATTTTTAACCCCACCCCTGTCACAGACTCACAAATCTCGGACCAAACTAAAATTATGTCACAAATCTCGGACCACTTTAAAACATCGACCATCAATTACGTCACGCAAGTTTTCTATTTAATATCTTCGAGTTTCTTGTTCAATATTCTGCAGGGTAAAGCAAATATTTAAACCCCGACAATGATGGCAAATATAATTGAGATCTAAAATTCAGTGTATCTCGGGCAAGAAAGGTGCCAATGAGCAATTAAAAACGTCCTTTACTATACCTCCTACCAGGTAAGCTTATAGGCTACTTAAGGGTTGATTTATTCCGACAGTGTGACGTCACGCTGGTCCTTACCCCTCTTCCAGTTACAAACTGTAACACTTTCTTAGATCTCTCTATACCTCGTGCGTTTCGTACTTTGTGAACAGCCCCAGATATATATATATATATATATTATATATTATATATTATATATATATATATATATATATATATATATATAGCTCAGCACTATTGATGGAGTAGCACATTTTATAAGAGATCTTAATTTCGAAGTAGACATTTGAAGAGTTGGTAATAATTATGCGGAGAACTTAGAGAATGGTTTAAAACAAGCAGAGGGCCGGAAAATGAGATAATATGTCAATTATGTTTTTCATAGGACAATTTAAATATTATTTCTGGTTTCAGGTCGTAATCTAAAAACGTTAATTTTCTTTGAGCAGTTTACATTTCTGCAAAGTTTGGTTTCCGTATGAACGTCTATTGATTTCGCTTGGTTCTTTAGGAAAACAAACTGAAGAAATAAAGTATAAAAAAATTAAAAGTAACGTGTTCTTGACTTTTGGAGATGAATGCATTCACATTGAAGTACTCAGCGGCAACTGGATCAAAACTGAATGTATTAAAAAGCATTCCATCATCTGCCAAAGGAAAGGTTAACAAATTCGCAGACTTTTGTGTTATTCCAAGCTTGTGTAATGTAAAAGAAACTGCAGCGAAACATTTAAAATTGAATGGCAAATTGATTCTAAATCCAAAACCCTAAGCGAATATTAAGCCTTGGAATTTCAGGTGTAAATTATTTATTAATTCGAAGAATTTAGCCTACAATGGTATATCAGATTCGCAATTTTGAAAATATAAATACAAGAGAACAGCACATCTTGACTATTTTCTCTAATTTCAAGTTTTTGATAAATTGCATATATCATAAGTCAATGCGACCACTTTTTAAATGTCAGTATTTGCACTCATTTAATTTTTAACAATAAAATCATTTGCTTATTATGTACTGTAAAGTCTTTAACACGCAGGAAGTACAAAAACTGCGACAACTGGCAACTCCAATACTTTCGATCAATCAACCGAGCGACAATGCGGATTCATAGGCATCCTGACATGTTAGTACATTTTGTGCTACATGTTAAACTAACGTAAAAATTTGAACTCGTAAATTCAGAGTTATGGATTTAAAACTAATGTTATTGCCATTGCAACATGACTTGATGACTTGCGTAGCACCGGAACTAAGATGATCAACAGATGGAAGAGCACTTTACAGGAGAGCGGAGAATGTCGTTGCAAAATAAGTGTTTAACCCAGATTATTTATGAATGTCGCTACATTTTTGTCTTCGTAATGTAATCTGGGTGAAAATGAAAGTAGGCTAAGAGAACAGCTTCGTGAAAATTATTCCTTTTGGGAAACGGTGAAAACCATACGTATCGATTGGAACCCGAACCACGAACTCTGCCGGACGTGATGGTGCACACAGATGTCAATTTCAAAGATCATCAACTGGTGCCCATGCATTATTATAATGACGCCATCGAATACAGTATTTGCTTCTTTTCGCCCGCGTATCACCTTCACAGCTTAGGTTGTTGCTCGTTTGTCTACGCCGGATTGGTGAATTCAGCCTCTGTATCACGACTTTACTCCAGATGATCGACGGAAACCAGTGCACAGTGCTGGCCACTCGACCATACTTTTTTAATCTACGCGTCTGTGACGGTCTGTCTCTTCAATTCTCGAATGAAACTGTCGTTCATTTAAACTATGCTCTAATAAAAAAATTCCTGCTTAATTGATGTGTTTTTAAATGTTCAATTGTTGTAGTTGCCCTTACAATTGCGGGAGTCGTTCTCGTATGCATCGCTTTTAGCGCCATCGTTGGAATAATTGCTGCAAGGTTAATTCTATTTAATTTAACGACATTTACTCGAAAAACATTTGCGCATTGGTACACGTTTGAATACGTATGATAGGCAGACGTCATTAATTGCTATTGAATGATCCGGTGTTGGCCTAATGCTAAGACCCAAATAACGACAATAGGCAGATCATCACATGCTGATGAAGTTCTAATGTGACTGGATAGACATCAGTTGCGGAGTATTGTTGATAGAGACAAAACCTACAATAATAAAAAAGTTCCTGTGCTCAATTTCTGTTTCTGCCTTATAGATGCAATTTGTCCTATGGTCATGCGCGGTGGAGTAGTGGTTAGCGCACTGGATTGCCAATCTGCCGGTCCGTGGTTCAAACCCTGGTGGAGGCAGACATTTTATGGGTGCACGGTGGAACAGTGGTGAGATCCATGGTTCAAATCCTGGCAGCGGCAGGAACGTATAGTGGTTCTCACACAGGGCAGATAATCCTGAACCACCTTAAACCTGGTTATATATGTATATATTATATATAATTTACAATAATTTACAATAATATAAATTAGTTTGACATTATAGAAAAGCGTCGTCATCAAAGATTCGTGAAAGGAATGTTCGGAAGCCAACAAACGTCGACTTCTCGAACTATTACTCTGCCCTACAGCAACAGTCAGTCGAAGAGGATCTAAGCGAGTTGAGATACTAAAATAAAATCAAGATACCTTCTTTCAACTGGGCCATCGCGCTACTGCATATACACGAATGTCATAGCAATGAATATTCCAATTTTGAACTTATTCAATCATAGCTCTTCGTTACTCGTCGCATTTTTACCAGAATTTTAAACCAGAAATGGCGCCGAGCAAAATCGTCAAAACTCCGCTAATTCTTCTAATGTGGCAATTTACTTATCATAGTCAATCCACACTGAGGAAACACTCCACTCTTGGTACACAAAATCGTCTCTGTCTTCACTTGAGCAATGAAATTCTCCACTTGCACATACACTCAATGAAATGTCCGACCACAATTAGATCTCGTGTTGAAAATTGCCTTTTTGCTGCCTCCGATACACTTCCTTGCTGGTACATCAAAATGTATGCAATGACGATAATTACCAATCCAAAGATGGGTAAAATTCTCTGAGGGGCTAAAGTAGACAGAATTGTGAAATAATCATGTTTTGTTTTATCAATATAATTATGGTCAGACGACGTCGCATTTGCTTAGACCGTCGTAGAATTTGTTACTGTTGAGTTTAGAAGCTTTTCTTTGGTTTCAAGCATATATTATTTGCGCATGACTTTGGTCGGAAGCGTAGGCATACGTGATGTTCTGTATAACTTTAATCTTGGTGACAAGTTTAAGAAAAATAACCTTCGTTTTGCCATTGTCAATTTGTAACTACCTGGTAAGTCAAACGTCAAATTGCAATTAATCGAAAAGAAGTGTATTATGATGATGATGATGATGATTATTATTATTATTATTATTATTATTATTATTATTATTATTATTATTATTATTCAGCTAATTTATCCAACGCTATAACATGACTAAGGCCATAGGCAAGAGCGATTAACAATCAATCACAGTAAGATTTGCGAAACAAGTGCGATTTTAGCTTGGAAGCGAACGATTTGAAAGAAGTGGCTGCTGCTATCTCGTCAGGAAGGGCGTTCCACAGTAGCGGGTTCCCACGAGTTACTGATCTTTCACCCAGCACGGCCGTCTTAGAAGGAGGCGGAACCAGAAGGCGGACTCGCTGGCTGGAACGTAGCTGTCTCGCGGAGTCTGGACGGGTCGATCTGTGTATTAGCGCCGACAGATAGTCAGGGCAGGTGGTGTCGTTAAGGGCCCGATAAGTTAGCACACATCTCTTATATGCGATCCGCTCTGGCATCTTCAGCCAAACCTTTATTGCATACCTCGCATTTGATTGCATAATCAGTAAGAACGCCCAATTTAGAGAATTCGACATATAATTGGTATCGGCAAAGCAATCGGTTGTCTAACAATCGGAACAATCAGTAATCTGAACTATGGGAAAATTATGCAACCGGCACAGTTCTACTGAGAAGCAGTCGTCACTAATTGCTATTGATATTCGTAGCTGCCTTAGACGTACTCTTTAGATAAATCGATGGAGCAGATTTCCAAGACATATAGAACTGAATGATCCGGATATAGGATTAAAGCTAAGACCAGAATAACGAAAGTAGGCAGATCATCGCATGTTGATAAAATACTACTGTGACTTGGTAGAAATCAGTTTGCTAGAGTATTGTTGGCAGGGACAGAACAGACAATGAAAGAGTTAATAGATTCAAATTCTGTGTCTGCATTATAAATGCAATTTGCTCTCTAATTAATTTTTACATTATAGAAAAGCATGATCATCAAAGAGTCGGGAAAAGGATGCTCGCGAGCCAACGGACGTCGACTTATCGATTCATTACTCTGCCCTGAGATTTTAAAATCAAACCAAGATACCTTCTTTCAACTGACCAATCGCGCCACTACATATACACGAATGCCATGTCAATGAATAATCGAATAGTAATGCACATGTAATTCCCATTGCCCGATGGTTGCTCTAAAGTAACTCGCATCCCCGAGGGTCATAATAGTATACAATTATATTTGTTGTTGTTGACATGTTCCTTATCCACTGTTAGCACATTTGCTATCCTGCAATTATCAAGCAACGCAAATTTCCCACATGATGGTCCTATTGTTTTGCGGATGTATTGAGTTTCATGGGTGGATTTAGAATGTCCATTTTATTTGAACAATTTATCATATGCCGTTTGGGCGTTGCTTTATGTATGAGGTTTAGCTATATTTATGTGGCGTCTAATTTGATGCTCTATTCAAGTTAAGTCATGATGACAAAGATTAAGATTTATTTCTACATCGGTAAGTCACAACCTGAAGTTTTCGTCTTTATCTAAACAGTTCTAATAATTATTAAACCAAAATAAAACTAAAGTTTGCATAGCGTCTTGCTTGTACAATAGGTCTATATACTGTAAATACGGACATTAGTCAATTGTTGTTCCGAAGTAAAATCGCAATCAAAGAAAGAACCTCATTCACAAAATTCCATTTCACCACAAATTGCAATTGGTACTCAGTATCGGCGCATTTCCAAATTCCTGGTACCGGTAACTACATGTTGCTACTGTGAGCGAATTGAAGAGTTTACTCTATCAAGTAAGTAAAATCTCGTAAATTTATATAGCGTCCTGGAAGTAGTACAGTAGTTATCTGCTTATTCTTTCTTGAAATAGCTATAGACAAGGCGGGTGTCGGCCGGGGAAATGGCAGTGTATCCATGAGGTGGCAGGTCGGGTTGTTATAGCTATGGAAGAAATGACTTGGAATAGGAAGGTTTTAAGTTCAGACATAAAGGCTTGAGGATATAGTGAAGGAATTAGAGGAAATGAAGACTCGGAACTTTTGTTTGACTATGCCGTGGGCTGCGGAGGGAACCTGGAATTGAGTTCCAAAGTTCTGGTGAAGAGTATGAGAAAGCGCGGTTGCAGATTTTGAGAGATGACTGATTTAATGGGCGTGAAAGTGTGAGATGAGATGACGAGCGTGTGGGTCCAGGAGACTGAGGTATTAAGAGTTTTCGTAGGTAGACCGGTTTTGATGAATGAAGTGAACTGTATATTATCATTATTGTCTTGTCTTGTATTGGATGCGTTCGCGGTTATTTTAAGTCAGTGCAGTGATTTCAGTATAGGTGAGATCAGAGTTGTCCATGCCAGGGTCGGTTTTCTCAACCCAAACCCAACCCACCAACTTTCCAATCCAACCCAACCCAAACAAAATTCATATTTCCTGACCCAAACCCAACCCAACACATCCATACAACAACGTGAAAGTACAATCGCAATTTTAAAAACATACTGTACATGAATTCAAACACATAATTAGTTATTTGCTTATTTCGAGTTGTTATTGCAACAAACGGAAATTTCATCATTCTCATAAACCATAATTGAGAAACAATGATTGTATTAATGCCAGCGTCGCCCTGATGTGATGCATTTAATTCAATGTATGTATGTATGTATGTATGTATGTATGTATGTATGTATGTATGTATGTATGTATGTATGTATGTATGTATGTATGTATGTATGTATGTATGTATGTATGTATGTATGTATGTATGTATGTATGTATGTATGTATGTATGTATGTATGTATGTATGTATGTATGTATGTATGTATGTATGTATGTATTCGAAACAACTTCCATAGTGCCGTAACATAGACTGGTCAAAGAAGCACATTACGAAGTAATGCGGTCTTCCGTAAGTAGGCAACATAACCCATCGCCGGTAACATGTGATGCGTTCTTCCGTGAGTAGGTCCTATAATCCATCGCCAAACTTGGCAGATCCAACCCAAGATGGAATTTCAGGCGAAGATTATGACGGCAGTCGTTCGATCTAGTCTGAAAGACGTCGTCTTAACATTCTCGAGCGTGTCTAGACTAGACTTCTACCGGCCACGTCGATTGAATGACGGCCAGTCCAAAATGGCGGTCAAGACACTCAACGGCGAAGGACCAAAAACGTCTGAACCTATACGAAAAAGTGGAGAGGACCACCCAAAACGACGAGAAGTCTGCAATGGTAAGGGATTACCTCCCAGCTCTTCTCCACTGCAGAGCTGATATTATCTCCTATACGTAGTATTGTAAAGCGCTCTTGTCTCTGGCCATTTTTGCCATGCTTATTGCGCTATATAAATTGTCTAGTTAATAATAATAATAATAATAATAATAATAATAATAATAATAATAATCTCATAACACTATAATGACTACAGTATAGAGTTAACATTCTAGTGTCTTTTAAAAGTATTATCTCTCAGATGATGCTCCACATCGCTTGCCATTTTCGCGTTCATATTTAATTCGGACCTCGAACTACCTGAAAATATCTTTCTGCCTTGCGTATTGCCAACTAGCTGTGGCCGGTTTTAAGCAAGTAAACAACAGCCGAATATGTTTATCCATCCACATTATATAATAGATCTGAATTGTCATGGTAAAGTTGGTACAGACTACTGAATTCATTGCCATTATGGAATCTAGATTAACGTACATGACGCATTAGATGATTAGAGCATAATACAAGAATCTATGGATATTATTAGTAGACCAAAACAGACCACGTGGTTAACAGGTACTGCCGAGGCTAAAATGTATAGACTCACGAAATCCAACCCAACCCATTAATTTCTCAAAAATCTGGACCCCAACCCAACCCAACCCATGGGTTAACCTAACCCATGGACAACTCTGGGTGAGATATGGCAGAACTTTGGTGATTTGGTTACCGTTCGGGTCAGTGCCTTTTTAATTGACTGAGATTTGCTAATTGAGGTTTTTGGAAGGTTCTAGTAGAGGGAGTTGCAGTAGTCTAGTTTGGAATGGACTATTGAATTGGCGATTGTAAAAGCAGTTTTGGTGTCAAGGCGTGTGACCAAAACCGTACTGTATGGTTATGAGACATGCATACTAATAACACAGTGAAAGTCTAGAAATTCTCAAAGGAAATGTGACGACATGCAATCATAGATAAACATGTAAGCATCAGGCTCGCCAAAGAGCAGTGGCAGCGAAACACGCCAGCGACTGGCTTCACGCGCTGCCCATCAGCTCTTGCGGTCTGCGCTTAGACGACGAGACAACCAGAGTAGTCGGTGGTCTCCGTCTTGGCGCTTTCATCTGCGTGCGGCACCTCCGTCCCTGTGAGGAGCAGGTCCAGTAGAGTGAGATTCTCCTCACGCATTCTCCTGCAAATTCGACCCAGGAAGCTTTGCACGCCATTCCATGCTCAATGTCGTATTCAACTGGGTCCTAGTATAGTAGTATACGAGCTGGCATTCCATCGGTTAAGGATCGCCCCATCTTCTCTGATTCGATAGAAATATACCGGACATTACAATTATTATTACAATTATTATTGTATATACAATAAATTGTTGCGTTGGGTAGGATAATAGATATAATCAGCAAATGGCAAGATGGCACAACAGGTCCACCTGTTCACAACTTTAACTACAGATTGACGCCACTGCCCGACACCGTGACGGACCGGCCGCTACTTGGTTTGGGAAGTCACAGAGGCAGATATATTGGCTGCCACTCATCTATCGTTGACTTCTCTATTCTCTCTCTCCGTGTATATATATATATATATATATATATATATATATATATATATATATATATATATATATATATATATATATATATATAGAACAATTATATATCTCTCCGAGATATATATCTCTCAGAGAACAATTATATATCTCTATTATTATTATTATTATTATTATTATTATTATTATTATTATTATTATTATTATTATTATTATTATTATTTCTAGATGATTTATTAAACGCTATAACATAGCTAGAGCTAAAATCAAGAGCGATTTACATATGTTCATAAGATGCGCGAAATAAGTGCGTCTTGAGGGCAGTCGCAAACGCCTCGAAGGTTGTGATAGATGTCACTGAGGCGGGAAGAGAGTTCCAGAGAAGGGGGTTGCCGCGTGTCACGGATCTTTTCCCCAGCATCACCGTCTTGGACGGAGGAGGGCCATAAAGGCGGATTCGCTTGTTTGATCGCAGCTGTTTACGACAGTCTGTCGGCATCGGCCGCTGTATGAGAGCAGAAATGTACTCCGGGCAGAGAGGGTCGTTCAGTGCTCGGAATGTCACCATACAGCGTTTATAAGATATATACGCTCCGAGATCTTCAGCCAGTGTAGCCTTTCCTTTAGCAATGGAGTCACATGATCCCTCCATCTCGCGCTAAAGATCAATCGGGCCGCAGCGTTCATGGCCGACTGAAGACGGTCAAGCTGATAGTCCGGAAGCCCCAGAAGAATGCTATTGCAATAATCCAACCTGGATAGCACTAGTGCCCGGAATACGTGGATCGCTGCTGATGTTGAAATGTACTGTCGAATCTCTGAGATCCTGCGCAGCTGAAAGTAGCAGGCACGAGTTACGGAGCTCACTTGGCCGGCGAGGGATAGAGAGTCGTCGAGAAGTACACCCAGAAGGCGCACCTCCGTAGACGGAGCGATGACAGCATCACCGATCGTAAAAGGAGAACGATCTAATAGGTCTATATCTCTCTATATATATTAGTGCTGTCCTTTAATCGCGATTAACGCGCGATTAACGCGTTAATCTGTTAATTAATATATATAATATATATAATAATAATATATAATATATAATCTGTTAGTTTATATATATATATATATATATATATATATATATATATATATATCCAGGAGCCCCTGCTGAAAGCTGCCACAGATTCCATCGAGTACACTGGCCTTTCGGCCGGATTATCTACTCTTATCACTGGCGTTCAAGACCCTTGTCCCAATCAGTCACCATGCTTCTGTTCTCTGCACGATCACATTAGATGATTAGACGGACGTCCTGGAAAATTTACAATTAAACTGTTCTAGCCTAATTGATTTCGAATGCGTGCTGATGATAAGAACAGTTTTGTCACTTGAGGCTCTATCTTAGCTATAGGGCGGATGTCGTATAATTACTTAATCTGCGCTGAGACTGCTCTTAATTTTAATCACTTTGTTAAAACGATTTTTTCACACGGCCGTAATTGTTTGAACGGAAATGCTTTGTTTATATTGTTTAAATAATTTAAAGCTTCGATATTTGTTGAAAGAGACAGTGCCGTATTAGCCGATTGTAGGATATTTACCCCTGGACATATTCCTTCCGGACATTTCCCCCCGGGCAGAAAAGTAAGCTAAAGCCAATTTCGGTCAGGATTAGGGTCAGGATTATGGTCAGGGTTAACTCTAACTCTAACCCTAACCCTAACACTAACTCTAAACCATACTGAAACACTAACCCTATAACCCATACCATACCATAGCCAATAGATTTCATCAAAGTCCATTGAGTAAACAAAGGGGGGAATATGTCCGGGTATGTCACTTTATCTGGTGTACCGGGGGGGGGGGAAGAATGTCCGTGGGAGAATATGTCCAGAGAGTAAATGTCCGTATAACTATTAGCCATGGCGCAACTGGTTCAATTTTTGTTAATTTTAAAATAAATAAATTATATATAATCACGAACAATGAATTTTAATAAAGACACAGTACTAAATGTATTTCTGTTTTAATAATATATATTTAATAAAATTTTCTAAATTTTAAAATTAATTTTCATAATTTTTTGGCCGAGGTTTGAAACTTGAAACTTCGAGGACTTGTTGAGAGCCTTTTATAGTTTCGTTGTGTTGTTTGCGCCAGGCCTCCACAAAGTTAAACCGGCGCTCTAAAGAGATAAGCAATTCGCATCATTTCAGTAAAACTTAGTTAGTTATCTTCGCTTAGACAACGAGGGTCCGTAGGCGTTGATCTACTATGGCCGCGATCTTGGACTTCCTCCCATTCTTTTGCAATTGTTGAAGGTGCGCCGATGCCTAGGCCTATCTGTTGCACCCAGGTGCGGCGAGGGAGCACGGTGTTTTTTAACATGTTAACTACGGGGGCCGCGGCCCCCCAGTAGTTTTCCTGGCCCCCGCAGTAATTATGGCGGCCCCCTTTCATTAAAAGGCCCCCCTAGAGGTTATTCCTAGTTTTTTCTCTCTTGGGCATTTTAAAACATTGTTTCCCAAACTGTGGGTCATCAACCCAAAAGTGGGTCACGAAGCTTTGGCAGTGTGGTTGCCCGATTGGGCCGATTCCCTCGGATTTTTAACGGATACATAGCATTTGACCCCGGTTGGGCTATAGCTAGCGGTCGTTGGTCACTCACTCGCTCACTGCTGCTGCAGTGCTGAAGATAACCAACTATGGTTGTTGTGTTGTGGCTGCCAGGCCCAGACCGTGGTTAGTCTGCAGATGAACTGAGGATACCTGATCTCTCTGGTAGAGGGGAAGATGTGAGTAGTGGGTGTGGCCCATTTCCAAAATTTAGTCATTGCTTGCCCCACACCTGGCAGCGCAAGACCAGTGTCAACCGGTAATGATCTTCTTCGCGTTACTCCGTTGGAATGATGATTGCCGGGGCTTAAAATCCAGTATCTATCGTGCGGCCGTGCCTCTGATAGAACGGGGGTGGGGACCACGTGAGGGTAGCTGGTAGACATGATGGTCAGAGGATATCTGAGGCGCGTAATTTAATCATTTTCCGCTTTCTTTGTGCAAGTATATTGTATCTGAATAGTGATCGAGTGCACTAAAATCGTTTACTTCTTCTATAAAAAAAACTTTATTTAAATTTCAGGATTTTTGTGAAAATAAGGTGTAAATATGGATACATTTCTTAAGTGAAAACGTGAAAATTTAGCAAGTGCGAATGAACATAGTTCTGGCGGACGACGACGCCGGTGCATCTCTTGTTAATAGACCTTCGAGTGAGAAGAAGACATGCAAGGTGAAGCATAAATAATTATAATAATGATGTTAGTCAAGTGTAGGCCCATCCGTCGCACGGATCTTGTTAAGGCCAGTTAAAAATCTGTTTGTACGTTCCATTATACTGTTTCAATTCTTTGCTAAGATTAGTTTAACACGTTTACTACTGTTCATTCAATTGGTCTAAATGTGCCCATTGTTATGGACCAGTCTTTATTGGGCAAAGGCTTTAATTTTATTCAGTGAGTCGCGAGCTGGCCAAGATATTTTAAAGTCGGTCCCGAGCCAGGAAAGTTTGGGAACCAACGTTTTAAGAGAAGCAGTGTCTTTCAAACTGACGCACACACACACGCTCGAGCGCACAGCCGCACACTGCAGTGTAGAAAAAGATATGAAACTGTGATGCAAGGACAGAAAGGAAACTGGAAGCTGCAGAGAGTTGGTTTCTCAGACGTATGCAAAAAATGCATGAACAGAAAAAAATAACCAATGAGGAAGTATTAAAAGCCTATGGTGTAAAAAGAAAATTGCTACAAACCATAAGAAAGCGACAGTTGGAATTTTTCGGACATCTATAATTAGAAAGGATGGATTGGAAAATCTAGTCATAACAGGACAAAGAGGGTAAAAGCGGTTCGCCCCACGCTGCACCGTGCTACTTCACTGGAGCTCAATATTCTGGATTGTTACTAACGGTAAATGTATGTATGTCATAAGTTGAGTTGAAATAAAAACAAATTTCAATCAATCAATTAATAGGCTAACATCGAGAAGTGCCAAAATTAGTTTTCGTCCGGAATTTTAAAAGTTTTTCATCGGCCCCCCTAGTAGTTTTTCCTTAAAAAACACCTTGCGAGGGAGACCATGAGGTCTTTTCCACCCTGGCGGTGAATTCCTTTCTGATTTACGGTTGATGGTTGCCGTAAGAGCGCCGTAAGCTGAAGTCTGTGTGTGTGTTAAGTAAAACTTAGTGAATACATTAAGGGAAATGTGTTTTCGTTCTATTGCCTGTCTTCATTAGAACTACGATTTTGTTGATTTGTTTTCATTTTTTGTCTTGTCCTCGAGCTTACATACAAGTAGGTAAGCAAGTAAGTAAAATCTCGTGAATTTCCATAGAGCTTTTAAAGGCAACGCTGCAGTAGCTCCTTATTTCTCGGCTCTTAATCTTAGTATGAAGTAGCTATAACCAAAGATGGGGGTCACTCATGCAGGGTCATTTAATTCAAAGGTTAATTGTGGTTGGGACGTTACAGCTATGGAGGAAAGGAGTTTTTGAAGAGCAATGCTTTGAATTTAGAAATAAAGCTCGAGGAGTTGTTAAAGGAAGTAAAGGAAATTGTGACTAAAAATTTGTTATTTGATCATGGTATAGGCAGCGGAGGGATGCCGGAATTGAGTTCCAGAGTTCTAAACAACAGCACACTTCGCAGTTTACAGTGCAATACTATACAAGTGTACATGCTTCGTTCATTTTCAAAGCTCATTAATTCTACTAGTTCTAATTCTGCATCGAGCATTGCTAGCAGAACTATGCAATTGACATCATTCGATGGTCGTTCGTAAGAAAAATCGCAATCTGAGAAAACTTCTTTCACAAAATTCCATTTTACCCCAAGCATTTGGCGAGGACCTCTGTTTGGTTGTCATTATGGTGCTAAGAGAAAAGTCCAGCCACATTCTAAGAGTGAATTCAAGAGTCTATGCCAGCAAGCGCAATTTCAGAATGTTGACCGTTATCAGCCAGTCGAATGACTCCAACTGCAAGCTACCGGGACTATTCAGTCACGCATACAAAGTAACACATGAAATCCAAAAGATTCTCAAAGGATATGCCACAACGTGCAATCATATCTACAGAATCGCAACAATAATGCGTCTGCATTATAGACCACGAGTACCATCACTTTATTGCTACTCAACTGTACTCTCAACATCTACGAGTCCAAAATTTATTAATCAAACGTATACGGGTTATTACTGAATTATCATCATCAGTGTTTCTGTCTCTCGACAGGTCCAGGTATCCAGTTTCTCCACTCCGATCGATTGCTTGCTTCTTCTTTGAGTTCCTGATATCCTTTATTCATCATCCACTCCAACATCATCTTTCTCGGTCTACCTCTCACTCTCTTTCCCTCCATTTTTCCTTCGATTATTGTTCTTAGTAGAGAGTCATGCCGGAGGACATGTCCCATCCAATTTCTCTGCCTTTTCCGGATTGTATCTATCAGGCTTCTTTCTTCCTCTATCTCCTTCATGACTTCCTCGTTTGTTTTATGCTCTGTGTATTTTACTTTTAGCATTTTCCTCCAAATCCACATTTCAAAAGCCTCTAATCGTTTTATATCTTCCTTTCTCATTGTCCACGTCTCCGCCCCATACAACGCCACACTCCATATCAATGTTTTTACCAATCTCTTTTTTAGGTTTAGTTTTAGTTTACTTTGCATCAGCTCCTTTCTCTTGTAAAAAGCTTCCTTTGCTATTGCTATACGTCTTCTTATCTCTTTATTGCATCTAGCATCAGTTGTTATCAGACTTCCTAGATAGCTAAATTCCTTCACTTGCTCTATGATCTGTCCGTAAACCTTTATGTCTACTCTCATTCCTTCTTTTTTACTTATTACCATAACTTTAGTCTTTTTTGTATTGATTCTCATTCCATACTTTTCTGACACTTTTATCAGTTTATCCATTACTTCCTGAAGCCCTTTTTGATTGCTTGCTAGCATGGCTTGATCGTCTGCGAAGCGCAGCGCCTTTAGTAGTACTCCTCCGACTTTTACTCCTTTATCTGTATTCTCCATCGCCTCTTGTACTAATTCTTCGATGTATATGTTGAACAACAGCGGTGACAGTGGACATCCCTGCCTTACTCCTCTCCCAATCATACACGATTCACTCAGTTCTCCCTCTATTCTCACCTTCACTGACTGTCCAAGGTATAGGTTTGCTATCAGTCTTCTGTCTCTCCAATCCACTCCCACCCTTTTCAGTGCTCTCATCAAAATCCTCCAATCTACTCTGTCAAACGCTTTTTCGTAATCCACGAAGCATATATAGATATTTTTTCCATTTTGAAGTCTTCTCTCACTTAGCATTCTTAAGCATCCGATTGCATCCCGTGTTCCTTTTCCCTTCCGAAACCCAAACTGATCCTCTCCAAGGAATCCTATTGCATCTGTTTTCGCTTGTACTCTTTTTGTAATGACCTTGAGTATTATCTTCGCCGCATGACATAATAGACTGATAGTTCTATGGTCCTCGCATTCCATTGCATTTACTTTCTTTTTAATCGGAATCATTATTGATTGTAGAAAATCATTTGGCCATTCTCCTGTCATATAGATTTGTTGGCAGATTTCGACCAGTTCGTTCGTTGCATTCTCTCCTAGTATCTTTATTGCTTCTGCTGGTATGTGGTCCACTCCTTCTGCTTTGTTGTTTTTCATCTCTTCTAATGCGTGCAGAATTTCTTCTTTCATCAGTCCTGGTCCTAACTCTTCGCTTTCAACTGTTTGCTGTTCCTCTATATTGAGTTCCGTTGGTTTGCTGTCTTTCAGGTATAATTCTTCTATATATTCTTTCCATCTCTCTTCCACTTCTCGTTGGGTTGTGAGTGTATTTCCTTGTTTGTCTTTAATACCCGCCCTGCTCCCTTGCATACCTTCTTTCTTTGTTAAATCTTTTACTTCCTTATATACTTGATCCTGTTTCCCTTGTCCTTGTAACTTTTCTATTTCTTGACATTTATTCTCCCACCATTTCTCTTTCGCCTTTTCTGTTGATCTTCGCAGCTGAATTATATTATATATATATATGTATATATAGGCCTATATAACATGTTATAATTAATCAATATTTAGGTTTAGTCGCTACTGCAATTTTCTCCTTTGAGGATTGCCTTTCGGATGCTGCTACTGATGACTCTGGTACACGGCAATGCTACAACATTGGAGGCGATGAAGTCTGTTATTTCATTGGATCCGAACAACTGTCTGAATGGCATTTGGCGTATGAAATCTGCGAAGGAAAAGATTCCACGCTTCCGATTATTCGGAATGCAACTGAACAAAATGTATTTGAGAAGTATTTGAAGTATTTGCAAACGAAGCGACCGAGTATATCATTTGCTTGGACAGCAGGAAAGAGGGAAGATTTCAACGACTGGACTTGGATCAATGGTCAACCAATCAGTGACAAAGGTAAGTTTTGAGATGAAAACAGTCATAATGGCCTTTGTTCTACTTTACGTCAAATTAAGAAGCACAAAATATAATGCGCACGTTCTGGATGACGACTAGTCCTACTATACAGTAAGATACTTTCAAGTTGTGGAAAAATAAAGATCTGACAACTTGTGTGAAATGAGTTTGGAAATTCGAAGCAGGCTTTTTGAAGTACTCGAGGGACTGGTCGTAAGGAACATCCTAAAAAGAAAACAGAATTATTCGTGACTTTTGATTATAACAATAATTAATCAATTATATTAGTATTATTGATATAATTGATGCTGCTATGATGGATTTGACGAAAACTCTATCTTGAATGCTCGTATGTATGCGACGCGTCAGACATTGTAAATACAGACAGACAAATACAACAATGCAAACATAGACTCAGAGATAGAGAGCGAGAGAGAGAGAGATGAACAATATTGTTGGGTCCAAGAAAAACGTTTTGTTATTCCTATGAATAACCCACTGCATAAGTCTTGTCTGATTTAGCCTCGAATAGCCTCAATTGAATGAAATCTCTCACTTCGTTGTCGCTTTGCATTTTGTCTTTTGCCTGTTTTGTTCAGTAAGACGAAGTATACTTTCGGGGAACATCGAGGATACGCATGTTAGGATCATGCAGAACTATTCGTTTGAAGTGAAGGATCCTGACGTCAGAAGTCCGTTCCTTTGTCAATTTTACGGTTAGTAAAAGCCATTCTGCGTCCATAATCCAAGATGCAAAATGTAAATTTCCATTGCATTTCTTAAACCAACGCAATGAAAACATTCACTTCAACACGCCACAAGTAGGCATATAAAATTTAGATGGCATAAATGTCTGCTTTTAGTCCAATTTTAACAGGTTTAGATTTAATAGTTTGTATTTGGCACTTTTATGTAGCAGGCGAACGATGCTTACTCAGTGGCAGAATCAAACTGACAAACAGCTGTGTGATAATCAGCAATTTTATGGCTTCTTGGTTCGATGCGAGATCGGATTGTCTTGCCCGAGGAGGGGATCTGGCTGTTTTAAGCGACCAAGATCTACAGATTTTCAAGAACTCTTCGCAACAACTTCCAGTATGTTGCGTCTGGATTGGATTAAGAAATATGAGCTGGTTTTGGCAACTGGATTCGGACGGTTCGTTTGAAATACAGTAGCCTATAATAGGCCTAAAATCCATCTCAATTGCGACCGTGTACATGTTCCTCTTTATTTCAATATTGTACTTTCTAGATTCATTTCTACAATTTATTTTATTCACAAATACATAAAATTCAAAAGCTTTTAGGGCTTCACAATGTTCTTTCAGGAGAAATTTTTTTGATAAATCTGAAAATTGCTGAATCATCTCAAAATAGCATGGTCAATATTTTTGAATATATCAAATCCTTCATATATCAAGTCGCTGTCACTATATCCTTGTAATGGCGGAGTGACCAGTCAAAATGGCGCAAGACAAAACAGCGCCGACAAAATAGGGCCGACAAAATAGAGCCGACAAACAGCACCCGCAAAAAGGCTCCAAAAATCCCGACAAATTAGCGCCGACGTAATCGCGCGATATGAACAAATCGACAATAAGGAATAAAGTGTTTTGTCGGCGCGCTTTAGTAATAATGTGATTTTAAGTGGTTTAGGAGGCTAAGTAAGCCTGTGTGAAAAACACTGCTGTAACCACTGCGCTTTTGTCGGCGCTATTTTGTCCTGCGCTATTTTGACTGGACACCTTTAGATAGAAGTGCAATATAGGACGTTCTCAATATTATTACTAGTTTCAGGAAATCTAAAAAGTCAACAATTTAAAGCACTTTAAGATCCTGCAAGGTTCAATTTCTATATCAACGTTTAATGATTTATCTCGGTTCTTAGGGAAGCAAACTGAGGAAATTAAATATAAGAAATGGGGAAGACACGTGTTTATAACTTCTGGAAACGAATGCATTCACATTGAAGCATTCAGTGGCAACTGGATCAAAACTGATTGCAGCAAAAAGCACTCCATCATCTGCCAAAGAAAAGGTAAACAAGTTCACAACTTTTCTTCAGGTGCTATGCATTTCTATGTTGACGGCTATGGGCTTCCATTTCTCTCTGTTGTTCGTTGATTGTATGAGTTCGAATTTTGCATCTGCATCTCTTACGTTTGTCAGTAAGCTGCTGAAATACGTCATTCTTTATCGTCATCTTGCTCTTTTATCTTCGATCTTTCCAGTAGTTACCAGTTTGTCTATTTCGTTTTCATCATTAAATGTAAAAACAAATTGAAGTTCTGCTTTCTGTATGGTAGACAGCAATTTTTTGCGCATTAGTCAAATGTATTTTTAACATATTTTCTTAAGAACCACACACATCTCGACAGATTCGGGTTTGTTCCTTATGGCGTCAGAGATCGTCCAAACTTAAGTTCCATATAACACGACTTGCCAAGCGCAACATTCTAGTCAATATTTAGCCCCGTTCTCATTGAAAAATGTTTCTTTGTTAGTATGTGCTTTAGATGGGCAAAGGATCTTTTGTCCATTCGTATTTTTTATATCTGATTAATTTTAGTATCACTGATGAACCTGCTTCCCAGATATTGAATGTCATGACTTGTTTAATTTTCTCTCCAATTATACAGTTTGAGCAATTGGGAATTTTCTTTTTTCTTGGATATCGCCACGCAGAATGGCCTCTAATGCTATTATAAACTTTTCTTTTTGCTTTCTCTAGTTACCTTATTCATGATAGTTTCTACATATTCTGCTGTGTGTCAGATAGCAGCGATACATTATTTGCAAATCTTAGGTTGTTAATGTTATATCCACCTAGTCTTTCTAAGTCCTCTTCATTTGTCATGATTTCTTCACCATTCTAAATATACAGTATGTACAGTAAAATGCTGTAACGCAAGGCATTCATACATTCCATGTGTCACGACTCACGAGTATATGGAAAATAATATTTAAATACGAGCATTCGTTCTCAGTGAACATGCAACAATAGATTCATGTGCTTAAAATATAAATTCTTTAACACGCAGGAACTGGCGACGTCAATGCCTTGAATCAATCAACAGAGCCACAATCCGGATCCATAGGCCTCCTGACATGTCAGTACACTTTCACTGTTAATCTGAAATATTTGAAATCGCAGATTCAAGGTAACTAAATTGAAACGGATGCTCAGGCCACTGTAACGATAACTTAGGCACCTTCGGAACTAAGTTGATCAATAGATGGAAGGCCCCAGAGTGGAATATTAGGAGGCCTATGGTGTACTACAAGTGTCTCATTTGAGTACTGATGAATGTTGGCAGCAATTCTGTTCTCGTAATGCAATCTTAGCGGAAATCAAAGTAAAAGTAGACCTATGTAAGAGAAGATCATAGTGAAACCAATTGCTTTCGAAACCGGTTAAAACTGGATAAAACTACTGAAAGCCGACCATGAACTATAACGGACGCAATGGTGGCCCAATATTGCAAATTCAAGAGAGCATCGAATGATGCCCAGTGCATTCTTATAATGACGCCATAGAGGCTAATATTTTATTCTTTTGACTCGTGTATCACCTTCACAGCGTAGACTCAGTGGCGGTTCTAGGAATTGGCAAGAAGGGGCCGTCGGGGTGGAAAATTTTAGAACTCGGGTCAAATATTTCATAAATCTCTAGTTGCTTAATGTGGAATGAGTCCACTAAAGTATGTGGAGTCACTGAAGGTCAGATATTCAATAGGGGCACGAGCCCCCGAAACCCCTGTAGACAGTGTTGGAGTTGTAAAATTTATGACTGAAATTCAATGAATGAGAGAAGCTGCATGTACCGGATATGCGATATTTGGGAGGGTTGCAAAGTTATCTGGTGGTTCACCCCCCCCCTTTCCAACCACCCGACAACTTCAATGCTGCCTGTAGAACCGCCTCTGCTTAGGCTGTTAGTTGTTCGTTTTACGCCGGAGTGGTGAATTAGCTTCCGCATAACAACATAGCTTCGGATGATTGACGATGTTACGGAAACCGATGTAGAGTGCCAACCAAGAGACTGTATTTTTATTTTGGCTCTACATTTATAATTCGTCCAATTCTTAAATTCTTCAATTAAAAAATGTGCCATTAATTGGAGCTTATTAATAATTTTCTACTTCATTTATCTCTTTTAAATGTCCATTCTTTGTAGTTGCCCTCACAATCGCTGGAGTCGTTCTCGTATGCATCGCTTTTAGCGCCATCGTTGGAATAATTGCTGCAAGGTTAATTCTATTTCATTAACAATATTTATTCAAAAATCATTTGTGTATTGGACCATTGGTTAGCGTTCGAATGACATAATTCACAACATAGGGATGCTTTTACTTCTGCAGACATTATACTGTAGTGATGCAGAAATACTTCTGCAAAATGGTAATTATTTTCTGCCCACATAGAAAAGCATCGGCGACAAAGAATTCGGAAAGGAATGTGTGCACGCCAACGAATGATTATTCTGCGTTACAGCTACAATCAGTTTATGAGGATCTGAACGAGTCGAGATACTGAAATCAACTCAAGACGCCATCATCTTCAGATGGTCCGTCGCTCTTCCATATATATGCGAATGTCGTAACAATGAATATTCGGATTTTGTAACTATATTAGTCATGACCAGTGGCGTAGCGAGGGGCAATGGCAAGCCACCCCGGGAACCGAAGTGGAATGAATGCCAAATTCGGTGTGTGATTCAGGGTAGCAAACAGAGAAGCAGACAGAAATAGGTCAATACGTAATAGTTACGCGTTGTCAAGTTGTATAGGCCAGCGGTCTCAACTTGTGGTCCGCGGACCACCAGTGGTCCGCGACCATCTGCCTGGTGGTTCGCGGGCCAAGCCTAAATTTGAAGTTGAAGATGAACTTAGGTTGAGTCTTTCAAGCATTACACGTCATTTGGACAAATTGCGCTCAAGTATACAAGTTCGAGGCTCACATTACAATAAATTAACATTTGTCTCTAATAATAATAGTTATTTATTTTAAATGTGAAGGACAGTGTGGCGAAAATCTATGCACTATAATAGAATTAACTTGAAGCTAACAATAGGCCAACAACAGGCTTGATTTATTCACTTTTTAGTGGCAAGTACAGCCACATGCATTGGTGACTGGGGTTCCCACAGACCCCGGTAAGGGAGCTCATGATGCTCCGGCAGACTCCCTACTCGCGTGAACGAACGTCTTCGGCACTGCCAATGGAGGTGGTCCGTAATGTAAGCTTCCGTAATGTAAGCTCAATATATCCACGTAGTCCTTCATAGAAAGGTTGAGAACCACTGGTATAGGCCGCACACACTCGTGCATATAACTAGCTTATTAAAGCGAAATAAGTGGTGACGACATTTTTTTGCTTTTTGCTTGTCCGCGAATCGAAATAAGTAATAGCAACCTTTTTCTTTTTCTGCTTATCAGAAATTTTCGGGAATTACTAATTAGAGGGGTCATCAGTATGTTTGGGCCCCGGGCCCCGGGCCCGGATACCCTCTCCACGCCACTTGTCATAGCATTTCATCTACGCATATTATGTATTTAAACAGAGAAATTTTAAAGAAGAAATGGCATATTTGCTACTGACTGTATTTGTCCACTCTTAATTAGATCAGACTGTCATGATGGAAAATCGTCGTCTATGCGACAACTGCGATTATAAACTTTTCTCATAGAAGATTAGAAATTTTAGTTTGTTACTACACGCGAGAGTCGTTTCCTTCTTAAATAGAAATCGGCATTTATTCGGAATAGCGAAGGTCATTTAAAATTGTTGAAACCACCAAAGCGCATGATATTCTTGTTCTATAACAAAGTACAGTAAAATTCATAATCATAAGGGCTGGTGCTGTCTTCGTATAGAAAATGATTAACTAGTCAAACCTACTCTAATATCATATAAGCGAGAATGAAATGTTTTAAAAATCAATCAGACATAGAATGGGCATATATGTAGGAAGAAATCCAAGTCATAGCGAGAAGCATATAATACGTTCTATTTTCCAACAAAAATTGGCAAAAGTAGATACCTGCATATAGCTCAATCGAATTGTTTAGACAGCTACCATCAGTGGTCGGTTTTAGAAAAATGCTGTAAAGTAAGTAAGAGAACGTCAAGATTATAGTGGTAACTTGTCTAAAAGACTGCGCGAACACTTTAAACAAAATCAAACTAAGTAGCTAGTCTTAAAAGCCAAGACATCAGTCGATTCCTGAAAATATCTAGCGACGATGACTCCCGTATGTCAGCAGGAAGCGAGTTCCAAGTACGCGCAGCAGCCACTGGGAAGGCACGATCTCCGAAGGTGACAAGACGCGTTCTTGGAACCATAAGCAGAGACTGACTAAATTTTGGCCTTGCTCCTCTGAGTAGGACCCCAGGCTTTCGTTGAATTTGTCGAGATGGGCATCAAGAATTTGTAATTTCAGGGACACTCTTTATCTCATTTTGGCATTACCTATGTAGAACCCGAGCAGCATAGCTGATCAACAAGCGGGAAGGTACTTATGACAGCATGTAATATTATAGGAATAAGGAGCTGATTCGGTGCTTCTTTTGAAAGCGCTATAGAAGTTAACGAGATTTTGCTCACTTACTTACCTACTTCTATGTAATAAGTGTCTAATAAGAATATTTATGAATGTTGTCGGCAATTCTGTCCTAGTAGAGTGATCTTGATGGAAATCAAAGAAAGAAAACAGCTTCGTGAAAATGTCCATTCCTTAAAAAGCAGTCAAAAACCCGACTAATCGATTGGAATTGGACTTATGAACTATACCGATCCCTGATGATTGTCAATTATTTCAACGCAAGCGATCATCGCTGGCGAAACTACGACAAAATATACGGTACAACAGGCATTAGACTGTTAAAATTTCATTCTACGACATTATTTAGAAGTAAAACTGCGATGTGTTCAGATGATTTAAACAGCGTTAAGCTATGCATTTTATCCCAAATAACGGTTAACAATTATATATGAATTAATACTTTACAATGGAAAATCACATAAAATAAGAAATGTATGCAAGCTTTTGCAGTACTATAGCTGCAAAGTTCAGTTCAAGGCTGGTAAAGGCCATTTTAAAGCAAAAAACAAGCTAATATCTATTAGAATCCATTGTGAAACGAAATATGATAAAATACTGTTTATGTATAAAGCGAAAGTTTATACGTTGCGCTTAAAACAGTGAGATATAACGTTAGGAAATGACATTCAATCGCTCTGTTAAAACGGTGGGAAATTATATTCAATAGCTCTGTCAAAACGAAATGCATTGTTTTTATCACCAGGAAGTAACTGTTCGAACAGAAACAGACCTATTTTGTCATGACAGGTTTAGATTTAAACAGCTATGTAAAGAGTGTCGCATTATCTCAATAAAACATAGAGATAAGGTATCGACGATTATGGAAATGTGTTTTTTCACATCTGTTGTTTATTTGTATCGCCTGTCCTGATGGACAGCTTTAAAATTTATCTAGGCCAAAATGTTTTCTGACATATTGATTGCCAAAACACAGGCCATTTTATATTCCGGTCCGTGCCCTGCGGACATTTCAATGTTTGGGCATTGGGCATTAAAGTCTTCGATCGAAGAGTTTTGAATCAGAGCCGTTATTATTATTCTTTTATTAGTGATGTTGCTGTTGCTGTTACTGATATTGAAACAAGTTTTATAGCGCCGCCGTGGACTTTACGAAGGCCAAATTCAAGGCACTTAACAGAAGTTCAATGAAATGTGAAGAAACTGAATCGTTAACATTGGCGTAGCCAAAGGGGCCGTCCATAAATAACGTCACGCGATTTTGGCAGTTTTTGACCCCTCGTCTTCGTCGCACTTCGTCACAAAAAGTGAGACCCTCCAAATATGACGTCACAACGCGTTAACTCCCCCCCGTTATCTTATCGTCTTTCCAATGTGAAAATTAAAGTTTCGTTTGAAAATATTCATTATAATTATTACTAGGTGTTTACCCGTCAAAAATGACGGGGGAGATTGGCTGTTTTACCACCCAATTTTGTGCAAATGCAATCAGGGGCGGCGCTGGGTTTTGTAATTTGTTGACTGGGTGGGTCTAATGCAATCTACACAGCCAGGACCCGCCGGCTCAGACTACCCCTCACCCCCAATCAACATTTTTCTGCGTATTTGAACGATTTGCTTGGGTGCCCCTGCCCGAGGCTGGGTGAGTCCGGACCCGCGGACACCCCCCCCCCCTAGCGCCGACCCTGAATGCAATAGGATTTTGCGCAATTAATTTCTTTAAATCGCCGCCTTTTCCTTCAACCGAGTTAACGCCCATTCGCAGGAATTTGCTGAAACTTGATAGTCAAGGTAAGTGTACTGATTTGGCAGTGTCGAACGACATGCAGTGCTTGATTCTCTTGTTTGCTGTGCTGCTTTTCACCCCGAGCAACAGCCTGCACCTCATTCTCACTTGATTGTCGAAAAGCTCGTGAACGCTGGACTTTTTTGTTTTGCACGGACGGTTAGAAAGAGGAATAAAAAAGCTAAACAATGGTGCAAACCTCATCTTCTTAGCTCTTATATAGCCTGAGATATAGCAAATTAAAAAAAAGGAAACTTTCTCAGAATTCAAAACTTTCACGAAATTCACCGATAATACTTATGTTCAAACATCGGGGTCATCGGGTTAGAACGGATAGATCTTTGCCAAATGTCAACCGATTTTCAAAATTTTTGGTCTATTTGTTCCTCTGACATCCCTTAATAACTTTGCCGCTGACCAAAGTGGGGTTACCGCAGAAAATATTTTGCTAGCGGTCTTTAAAAAAATTTTTGGGGGAGAGGGTGATATTTTAGGCCGTAAAGTGGACTCTACCCCCATATTTTTTTGTTTTGCACGGACGGTTAGAAAGAGAAATAAACAATCTAAACAATGGTGCAAACCTCATCTTTTTAGCTCCTATATAGCCTGAGATATAGCAAATTTAAAACGTTACAGCAATCATTTCTGAAGAACGCTTTTCCAAAAATTAAATCCCCAGTACGGTGACAGCGTCTGAAAATTTAATCCACACTTGAGGGGTAACATTTAAAAAAATAGGGTTTGAGGTTAGGAAAGAGTAAATATATATAATAACGGGGGCAGGGCATTGGGAGAGGGAAGGGAGATTTGGGAGGAGGAAAGGGGTTGTACGGGTTTTCGGAGCAGCGTTGTTTAGGTTTGGAAACGGGGTTTGGGGCCGGTGGGGTAGGGCGGAGCGCTGATGGGTTGGGGCCTGGGCGATTGGGAGAGGGATGGGTAGTTGGAAGGGAATAAGGAGAGGGAAGAGGAACGGGGTTTAGGGCCGGGGCGGGAATGGGTTGGGGCTGGAATGGGTTGGGCCCGAGGCGATTGGAAGAGGGATGGGGAGAGGGAAAAGGGATGGGGAGAGGGAAGGGAAACGGGGGTTTGGGGCCGGGGCCGGAATGTGTTGGGGCCGGGGCGATTGGGAGAGGGATGGGGAGAGGGAAAAGGGTTGGGGAGACGGAAGGAGAACGGGGGTTGGGGGCGATTGGGAGAGGGATGGGGAGAGGGAAAGGGTTGGGGAGACGGAAGGGGAACGGAGGTTTGGGCAGGGGGGCGATTGGTAGGGGGATGGGGAGAGGGAAGGAGATGGGATAGGGAAGGGAAAAGGGGGTTTGGGGCCGGGGCGGGAATGGGTTGGGCCTGGGCGATTGGGAGAGGGATTGGGGTGAGGGAAGGGGGACGGGGGTTTAAGCTGCAATTAAGACGCTTCGTTAAACGCTCCGGTTTGATTAAACAATATTTGGTTGTCAATGACAACAGCGTCTTGCAATACCCGCCGTGTTGCCGTCGGACGGACGGACGGACATCGAGAATTATATATATAGATAGTTTAAGCAATATTCAGAAGCTTTTCAAACTTCTTTATAAAATGAAGAATAATAATTATAAGTGTAAAATACATTCAATTTTGCGGCAAAATAGCATTGTGTTATTAATAAAAAATATTTAGTATTATGTGACGTCACATTTTTGGAAATCCCTCCCCGATCGTCACACATCGTCACAAATGTTTGAACTCCTCCCCCTAAGTGCGTGACGTTATTTATGGATGGCCCCAGAGGGGCACGGGTAACCCATATTCTGAATGGGACCGGTCGTAGAAATTGCGCAAAACAGTTGAGTTTTGGGGAGGGATGGATAGCATGAACGAAGTGAATTCGTGAATGGGCGAAATACTCCTCATTGAGACCTTTTGTTTTTGTTCGTCTGACTTTTTTGGACCCGAAAATGTTTATGGCTCCAGCTATTCCAGAACCCTGGCTACGCCATTGGCCGTTGATAAATCGTTGGATCAGCCCAGGCCTCAGGTAAGAGCTGAAGCTCTACCAAATGACGATACGAAAGTGAATATATTTGCTCAATTGTTTGCTGACTGCCTTAAGTAGTAAGCAAATGTTACTAAACTAAACAGGCTTATTTCTGCAAAAGTTAACAGATAAGGAAATTGGTTTTAAGAAATCAGAAACAGTTTATTTCAATCTCAAACACGAACACAAAAAATTAACATGAGCATGAAAAAACACAAACAAGATATTTTATATTCATTAAATCATAAACAGCAAAATGTCATTGAAAATATTAGGCATACATGATTAAGTGACAATTTTCAGATAATTAGATGACATTCACAGAAATTATATATCAGATAGCTTCACGATGGAATTTAACACGTTGAACGCTAGGGACGTCAACTGACGTCCTTATTTTGGTTTCTCAGGGCGCTAGGGACGTCAGGTGACGTCCTTGGTTCAGTGCCAAATATTTTAGCTTATACGGATCTTGGAATAATTCTTCTGCTTCCTCTAGCTACTAGAATGAGTGACCGATCAAGAAAAACAAATTTTATAGAAAATGTAGGAATATTTGCCTCATAAACTCCTGTTCAAAAACCACAATATATTCATGCTCCGCCGCCTCAATAAAGAAGCTCAATTCGCTCCATACTAATTATAATAGCAGTCTTGGTTTCAATTGAGATAGGTGCGCCGTCTATTGCAGCAGGTGGACTAAATGACCAATCGGAAGCGCCACATTCTACTGAAGAACGTCGATTGGCCTTCTAAAAGGCCCACCTTCTGAACCCCACGCCTCAGCTTCAATATAAATACCCCAAATAACTTGTATCGCCATAGACGTAATGCCGTCAGCGTTTTTGGACTAGATAATTGAGTTCCTTACTAAGGTCCTGGAATTTATATCGGCTATAGCGTCCATTTTTCCACAGTAATTGCCATGCTTTTCATTCTTGACCCGTGACATTGATTGTTTTATCCAATCGCCATTGTTGAGATAACTACTAGTCCCTGACAAAGTCTACGTAGCGCGGTTATGGAGCACATTACAGACCACCTGCATTTTTTCGTATGAATTGGTGCATACCTGAGGAAAGAGAACGTCATTCTAGTAACAGATGGCCCTATACACTTGCATCTGTTTCAAGATATTTTCCTCTGTAGGCGTCTAAGGTGATCGGGCCTTGGGAATAATCTAACGGCTGTCACTCACTTCACGCATGATCGCACGCATTTTGTATAGGAACTGGAAAGCCGAGGAGGTCGTAGTAGCCGCGTCTGAGTTATTTAATAGGCCGCAGTCAAAATTGAAACTTTCTTAACTATTTATACTATTATAATTAATTATTATGTAGATCCAAGAGTGTCTAGACTTTACAGATATATTTTTATAAGTACAGTGAAATAGCAATTAGGGGCTGTTCATTAATTACGTCAACAATTTAGGGGGGTTTAAAAAATTTTGACAGTTGTTGACAGGGGAGGGGAGGGTCAAGAGAAGTTGACGTCAACAATTTCACTTTTCACAAATAATCAAAAAATAGGAAATTTCATGAAATACTACTTATTACAATGGAAAAAATCATGGCAAAAAAAGTCATCACCACCACATTTTGACACTCGATGAGAAAAAAGGTTAAAAATGGTCATCACCGCAAAAAATAATAACCTTGTTATTGGGACCTGTCATTGATCTTGGGGGGTCAAAAGTTTTTGACGTAATTATGGGGGGTGAGTGAAAGTTGACAGTTGTTGACAAGGAGGGGTCAAAAATTGCCCAAAAATTGTTGATATAATTAATGGGCAGCCCCTTACTATCAATTTGTGTCAGTTTAATCAAAGTGTATGAGAGTATCCAGAACACTCTCTATGCCCACCAACATAGCCAGTATCTATGCTGGTGGGCTAGAAATCTGCTTCTGCCATTGGCGTCTATTAATAGACAACAATGGTTTCTATGGTTTCTGGAAACTTTCTGCCCACCAGTGGGCGGAGCAACCGGACCTTGTTGGTAAACACTGGATACCCCTATAATGAATGTGTTTGATCATAGAGCGTAAGTGAGCAATTAAATAGACACCAAAGGGGACGTATAGGCAATTTCCTTATCTGATAACTTTTGCAGAAATAGGCCTGTTTCTCGCTTGGTAACATTTGTTCATACTTATAAATGATTCACTGATGGTTTTATAAAGTGCTTATTGGCTTCACGTTAGACCAGATGCCATTTGTGCGTGGCTTTGATCGCAAGTATACAGGCATATTTCTGATACATCGAAATCGACGATCTGTTAACTTCAGTCATGACGACAAAGATAAAGAATAGCTTTCACTTCCATTTGTTTCTGGGTTAGTTACCTGTTGATGCTTTCGTTGTCGTTTCAAACGGGCTATCGAACCTTAACTTAATTTATTAAAATGTTTTGCAGCTCCTTGGTAGTAATGTACTTGGCATTATCTTATGTATATCATGAAGTAAAGTCGCATCCCCAGGGGTCTTAATTGAAAAATGTCTCTTTCCCTAAAAGCCATTTCACCCCAAATGTTTGCTATCAGTGTCCTCGTGTACCTTGTTACGATTTGCGACTATAGGTGAGAATTGTAAAAGGGTCTGCATCAGTTTACTGCCTGTCCACTGTGTCCAGTTATAGCAAACTAAGTTTCCAGCCATTACGTGGATGTGCTTTCAATTTCGACTGCGCATCCAAGATTTGGCGAGAGATTTTTTTACTCTGAAAGGGGTTAAATATACCAGCAATCGACGAAGAGTCGATAGAAATTTTTATACACTTTCTTTCGGTTATAGTTGCAAAATTATTGACGTTTTCGTTTTCATTTTCATCGATCTGACTATCAAACCTTAATTACATTTTCCTGTAATGCCCTGCCATTAACGTATTTGGCATCAGTTGATGGTCGCCTCGAAGTTCAAGTCACAATTGCAGTGATCGTCGTCGTCCTTATCGTGAAGTCAGCAAGACCTTTTCGTCTCTTCCGATAACCACGATCCGTTGCTTTTCTTCAGAGGTCTTCTGGTAGTCTTCCGGTGACCTTATAGGCCTATAGAGTAGAAGCTATTTTTTGCTGTGTTTCAATGTCGACGAGAACACACTCGTTTGGCTACATCTCAGGGCATTTGTATACTGTATATATATACACTGTATATACATATATATTATGCATTATATATTATGTATTATATATATATGTATTATATGTATATATATATGTGTGTATCTATATAGCCCTGTATAGTAATAGTGGTTATATAGGCTATATGCAAGTGGTTATATCATGATGGTTATGAAAATGGTGGTTATACAGTGGTTATATATATATCGTGTATAGTAATGGAGGTTAATTCCACCATAATTTCCTTATATATGGTGGAATTTTACTACCATTGAGTGTAAAAAATGGTGGTTATTCCCACCTTAGGTCTCAGATATGGCGGAGATTTCCACCATCCACGGTGTTTTAAAAAGAGTGAAAATGTTTAACCTTAATTTCCGGGTAGAAATTTCCACCTTTTTCGTTTACAATGCGTGCTACTAGACGCATCCTTTTATTTAGGAAAACCCAACATGTCCTATTTCCAGACAAGAGAGAGAAAAAGAGAAAGAGAGAGAGGAGAGAGAGAGAGAGGAGAGAGAGAGAGAGAGAGAGAGAGAGAGAGAGAGAGGAGAGAGAGAGAATCATAGCAAATAGTAAGATTACCATCACAAGCTGCGATACATCATTCGACACAGCAGTGGCGTAGCCAGGATTTCCGGAAGGGGGGTTTGGGTTTGTCATGACCAACTTTAAAAAATCTTGACGAGCAAAAACGAAAGGTCATCCTCATATCTTTCCTCTTTTAAATTTTCCCTCTCAGATGAGCTGACAAGCAAAAAAGGTCGTCGCCTTATATCTTTACATTCTATAGCGCTACAGCGTTTAGAAATTATTTTGGGTTGGCAGCCAAAGGGGCGGTTTAACCCCTATAAACCGCGTCCAAAAATAAAAGTGTATGGAAACACACTTAAATTTTTTTCGTCGGCATCCAAGAGGAGTTTAACCCACAACATCCTCCCTTGGATACGCCACTGCGACATAGTAATGAATCCAAGCCACTTTCCAGATAAGCGCTGCTAGAAACACAATATTCACACCTCTGGATTTCAAAGATAATTGTTCTAGTTATCTAGTTATCGACTATGATGGCTACTAGACATCGTGAGATATCGGACTCGACATATTCTATTATGCGACTTCAAACCTTGCAACCTTGGTCTTACATTTGACTCGTCCCTCTCTTTCACTAGTCACATAAATTCGGTCTGCAAAATAAATTTCTCACTATAATACTCGGGGAATTTATCGCATCAGACATCTCCTATTCTCCCCCCCCCCACGTCGGTTGTTATTCAGTTAGCCAATGCATTAGTATCTAGTAGCCTAGATTATTGCAATTCCCTGCTTTTCGGCATCACAAATTCAAGTATGCAGAAACTCCAGAGAGTACACAAACTCCTAGATTCGAACATATAACTCCAGCTAGACAGTCCCTACATTGGCTTCCTATCAAATACCGAATTAATTATACAATCTGTCTTTTACTATATATAAAACCATGTTATACAGTATAATGAACCCTATTACCTTAAGATGCGACTTATCTCTCGATCTACTGATCACTCCACTAGGTATTCGGCAGGACTTTCATTTGTTGTTCCTTATTCTCGCACAGTCATTGGCACTAGTTGTTTCTCAGTGTGTGGCCCTAAGCTTTGGAATTCACTTCGTATGGCCAACAATCTATCATCTTTCAGAACCGGTCTTAAAACACACCTGCTTGACTCGGCATACTCCCCTTAGATCTCCCCCGTCGATTCTGACTGATATTCCCGGCTTTACCTGGCTCTAACTCAATTTGGATTTGGTGCGCCATCGGCTGATGCCCAGGGCATTATGATATTGGCGCTTGATTGATTGATTGGTTGGTTGATTGATTGATTGATGATTGATTGATTCAAACAACCTCGATGTAAACCGTATTGTTTGATTTCGCAAGTTCACAACCCGTTTGACTCAAACCCTTATCACACCTTGAGCGTTATTATTATTATTATTATTATTATTATTATTATTATTATTATTATTATTATTATTATTATTATTATTATTATTATTATTATTATTATTATTTTTATTATTATTATTATTATTCAGGACGATTTATTCGACGCCGTACGCATAGCTAAGGCTAAAGTCAAAGGCGTCTAACAACCAAAAGAAACTTTAAACAGGTGTGTCTTCATGTTCTTCAAAAACGCTCCTGGCGAAGTTTTCATGGTGACCACCCTTGGCAGGGTGTTCCACAGGATTGGGTTGCCTCTCCGAAAGGATCTGTCCCCGAGGGCAGGAGTCCTGGCCGGAGGAGGGACAAGCAGCGGATTGCGATTTCTCGACCGAAGCTGGGAACGGTATTGTACTGACGGAGCAGGTTGAATCAAGTCACGAAGATAGGTAGGACAGTGCGGATCATAAAGTGTCCGAAACGTGAGCCAACACCGTTTCAACACAATGCGCTCCGGAATCTTCAGCCAATGGAGTTGATCTTTCAGTGGCTGTGAAACATGGGCATTCCATTTCAGACCGAATATTAGCCGCACAGCTGTGTTAATCACAGATTGGAGGGAGTTCAGTCTCGTCGTAGGCAGACCCAATAAAACACTATTGCAATAGTCAATGCGCGACAGGACCAGTGCACGGACCAAACTGATGGTATCAGGTATAGGGAGATATCGGCGGATGGTTTTTAGCCTTCTCAGATGGAAGAATCCCAGCCTGGAGACATTGGCGATATGCCCGAGAACGAGAGAGTCTCATCAATCAGTACTCCAAGAAGCCGCAACTCGGTTTCGGGGACTATTTCCACGCCGTCAGCCCAGACCGACTCACGTCGAATCAGGTGTTGACCCCGCGGGCTACTAAACCAAAGCAGTTCCGTTTTGGTCGGGTTTAGCGCTAGCCGGTTTTCATCGGCCCACCGCCGAACCAAGGAGTTGCAGGTGGAGATGCGAAATATGGCCCCATCTATTTCAGATGGGAGACATGAAGTGAGCGCCTGCACATCGTCAGCATAGGCAAAAGGGGTAGCCCCACACCTTTCAATGACACGACAGATGTCGGCCACGTAAAGTATGAACAAGAGCGGCCCCAGGACTGACCCTTGAGGCACCCCACAACTGACCCTACGTGAATCGGACTTATGTCCCAACCAGGTGACCGACTGGCTACGATCTGACAGGTAGTTCCGGATCCAATCAAGAACTGGGCCTTTGATCCCATAGGTGGTATAGAGACGTTTGAGCAGGATGTCGTGATCTACGGTGTCAAATGCCGCTGAAAAGTCCAGCAGACATAAGAGCGCAAGGCGGCCGTTCGAGACCGCTTCCACGATGTCATTATAGATCCGGAGCACCACTGTCTCTGTGGAATGTCCCTTGCGATATGCCGACTGGTCCGTGGGCATAAGGCCATTCCTGATCAGATAGGCAACAAGCTGGTCGTTCACTGCCCGCTCCAACAATTTCGCAAGAAAAGGGAGGTTCGCAACCGGGCGAAAGTTGCCGGGCTCACTCGGGTCCAAACCCTGCCGCTTGATATGTGGCCTAACCTCTGCGCTCTTCCACCGTGCAGGGAATTCACTACTCGTCAGCGAGACTGACAACAGAACCGCAATGTACGGGGCTAACTTCCCAATAACTGCTTTCAAAAGCCACATCGGCATTGGGTCAGCAGCACACTGCTTGTTTGGCGCCTTAGTCACCATAGCGATGGCATCCTCAGGTGAGAGTGGAGAGAGTGAGGTCAGCTCGCACCATGGACCCGCCGCATAACCAGCAGGGTCAGCTCCGGCTGTTCTCTCCCTGACCGCCGAGACTCTACCGTCAAAGAAACTATGATAGTCATCCGCTGAGAATCCGGAGGAGAGACCGGGGCCATTACATTTGTTCCCAAGAAGATTGTCCAGCAGTTTCCACGACTGGCGTGCATCACCCTCAGCCCCAGCAAGCCTGTCGTGCCAGTAGCTCCGCCCCTTCTGTCTCACTAGCCGCCTGCTGGATTTGAGTGCAGCCCTCCAGGCATCATGCGCAGCAGACTCTTACTTTGACAAGTAAAGCCATCTATCAAAACTCAGTTCCCAAACTTCAGAATTATCGATTTTCAAATGAAATCGCCTGAAGCGAAGATCCCTTTGTCTTTCCAATTTTAATATACTTTATCTCTCTAGTATAAATGGATATCAAACAACAATAGGGCCTATCTATGTTTAAATGTGTTAGAAAGCTATTACCAATTCACTTTTACAAACCTGAATACTTTTCAGTAATAAATAAATTACATACCTATAATATAGGCAGGCAACACAAATTTGCTATCCCTCATGATCATACCAATATGAGATTATTTACTGTTAAATGTTTTGGAACTCATATTTGAAATGGTCTCCCGAATGTATAACCAATTCATCTAATTTATATAAGTTAAAAATTAGCTTTAAAAATTATATCCTATTTAATTGATACTAAAATAATATATTAATTGAATTATTAAGTTATAAGATTAAACTGTTAACTTGATTATGTCAAGATGTTTATACCTACTGCCATTTTTCATTGATATTGACATACTTTACTTACAGATACCTATCAACGGGAACTGTATTCTCTCGGTATCTACTTTCCAACGTTATAATTATTTCAATTATCATAATGACTTTTATAATTTGCCTACTTCTCTTTGCTCTATTTGCTGTGCTCTCTAATGAATGGTTAATGTGAGAAATTGATGTACTCGTGTACGTAACTGTTATGATGTTCTGTTGTTGGAAATAAACCTATATATACTGCTCAGCAAGCCATGTTTCTGGTCAAAAAAAGTGTGGCGAAATTGTAAAATAGTTGTAACACCTCAGTTAATGATATTTCAGTGGTAGTTAAGCTTAAGCAGCTCCAGTTATATGCTAGATGTTCGGTAGGTGGCGCCAGGTGTCTAGAAGGCATGTTATAGTTGCAGAATTGCAGTATTAGCACACCTCCATAAAGCCAGCTCCAAACCGCATATATAAGGGCCTTGGATATTAATAAGGGCCGTGGTACTGAGGTAAAACTCGGATGACTGATTGAATAGGCGCAGATAAGCACCTCTGTTATTAAGAAGGGCTGAGCTACTGCGAAAGCGGTCCCAAGGGGCGGATATGCCCCCACAAAAGATAAACTTCCGCGACGCGAGGTTAAAGGAAACCATAAGGGCCTGAACATGAGAAAGGACCTGGATCTCAGCAACGGAAGCACTCATAAGTAGGACGGTTTTAGTAGTAGATTCTAGATAAAGACTTGAGTTGAATGCGCCCTTAAGGTGCAAGTACTGGAGTCAAAAGGGCTTGAAAGTTAAATTCTTGAGAAGGGCCGCGGGCTAAAGGAGCACTTGGAAGGTGCACGGAAGAATGGCTCACAAAGTAACAGAAGAAGGGCCCGCGAAATAATAGAAAAGGCTTTGGCTGAGAGAGAGAGAGAGAGAGAGAGCACTTAGAAAAAGGGTGCACACGGAACATTAGGTACTCAGATAGAAAAGGGCTTCTATGAAACGTGTGCCTGAACATAGAATGCGCCCATAAGATTTGGTAGTCGAGAGTCTTAAGAGTGTAAGTGCCTTGTAGCTAGTCAGGTTCTTAGCCAAAAAGCTGAGAGGACGACAACGAGCTTTCAGTTAAGCGCACCCGTGTAGTGGGTTGGGCGAGGGCATTCTGGGCAGAGGAGGTTAATGTGACTTTAAGCCCGGTTCACTACAGATTTAGCGAACAGGAGCGTCGATAAGACGGGTGCCTGAGTGACGCTACAAAAATCATTGGACAAAATACTAGAACATTTACAATAAATTGGGGTAGTAAATAGCCAAGCCCCCTTCATTTTTGACGGGCAAACAGCTGGTTTATAAATAATAAACTTCTTGCTGATGCTGCATTTAAACTTGTGCACAAAGGCATTAATATAATACACCGGTAGTTAAATGAATATTTAGGACTAGTCGCGACTGGATTCTTGTCAACTGGAGATTGCCTCCCGGATGATGTCTCTGATACGCAGCAATGCTACAACATTGGAGTCGATGGAGTCTGTTTTTTCTTTGGATCCGAGCAATTGTCTAATTGGAAATCGGCGTATGAAATTTGCGAAGCTAAAGATTCCACACTCCCAATTATTCGCAATGCAAATGAACAAAATGTATTTGAGAAGTATTTGAAGTATTTGCGATCAAAGCGACCTAGTGCATCATATGCTTGGATGGCAGGAAAGATTAAAAATTTCACTGACTGGACATGGATCAATGGTCAAACAGCAAGCGACAACAGTAAATTTGATATATCAATAGCAACATTCTTTTTCATAACAAATTGATACAAACCATTACAAAATAACGATGATGATGACGATGACGACGAAGACGACGACGACAATGATGATGATGATATATTTTGCAATTGCTGTAGCCAACTGACAATCAAATAAACAAAAAATATATTATAATAATATCGGGGTGAGTGTTTAAGTTTTGTAATAATAATAATGTGATTTTAAGTGGTTTACATGTAGGAGGCTAAGTAAGCCTGTGTGAAAACCACTGAAGCAACCGTCCGCATTCAATAATCTAGTTTTCCGAGATAGCCTTTGAACCCGTTTACTGCTTCAACTGTCACTCCCACCTCGTCCAAACTGTTCCATTTGTCCACAACCCTTGAACTAGAATTTTTCTTTCTTTCTTGGACCCACACTCTGCTTAATTTGCATTTGAGTTTTGTATTCAGCAGCTTTTAATACGAACGAAATTTCCACTCTCCACCTTGTATGCACTCTGTCCTTTGTCCGTTTTTTTCAGTGAGACGAAGTCTGTCTTCGGGCCTGCCCGGTCGGACGCATGTTCGAATCACAGGCAACAATTCAGTTCTCATGGCGAGTCCTGATAGAGTGGCTCCGTTTATTTGCCAATATAACGGTTAGTAAAAGCTATTCTATGAGTATTATCAAAATGCAAACTGTGGAAAGCTGGTCTCTTTGTTTAAATTCTAAATCTCTACTGTAATTTTTAATAAGAAATTCACTTCTACTCATCATACGTATAGAGGTTTACATGGCATAATCGACTTTATATAGCATAACCTATATGCATATGGCATGGTTTTAGTTGCCAACTTGTTTCAGTTGTTTTTATGCAATTCTGTTTTGTAGGCGAACAATGTATTTACAGAGACAGAAAGAAACTGTCAAACAGTTGTGTGACTTTGCGCGATAATGCGGAGGACTGGTTCAATGCGAGATTGGATTGTCTTGCCAGAGGAGGGGATTTGGCTGTTTTAAGCGACCAAGATCTACCGCTTGTAATGCAGGCAGTCAAAGATATTATGCCATTTTTGAGTGACCAGCAGCGTGCACTATTTCCCTTTTGGATTGGATTAAGAAACATGAGCTGGTTTTGGCAGCTGGATTCGAAAGGTTCATTTAAAATTCACTTGTTTATGGAAAATTTCAATTCTATTGTAGATGCATTATAATACGAGCTTGTCCACTTCATTGCTTTTGTACTTTGTCAATTCACTGTGAACATTACATTTTTGGTTCTGTACACAGAATTCTGAAACGTTTAGAGTTGCGACCAGGGTTATTTCTAGAATTATCAATTGGCGGTGTTGGTATATTCTGAGGGTCCTCTGCCGAAAAAGGCTGACAACCAGAAAAAGTAAAGAAGACATTAAAGGTCATTGTCCGCAGTGACTAATGTAAATGTCTGACAAGTAAAAAAGGTCATTGCCCAGTGATTACTACTGATTATTATGAATAAATCTTGCCGAAAAAGTCTGACAAGCAAAAATGGCAATTGTCCAGTGATTAATGTAAATGTCCGACGAGCCTGACAAGAAAACTAATGTAACATAGCCATTGCCCAAAAGTCTGACAAGCAAAAAGGTCATCCCTGAAAACGCTCATCGCGGACGTCGTGGACCCGTCCCTGCGAGCGCCTGCGAGCGAAAACATCTTAACGGCATCATAATTACGTGTTTCTCTCAGTCTCAGATTGGGAGAAGGTGTTGCGGGGGTCTTGGTCTCAGATTATGGGGTGTTGGAGGGGTGTCATGGGGTGTAAAAATATCCATGGTTGCAACTTTTATTTTAATAAGAATGATTTCTACTAATCTTTAAACTGTTGAATCATTTTAGATGGCATCGGCAGGTTTTCAAGGCATATGGAATCTTTGAACTATTAAAACTTCTTAGATTATGCAAGTGAATACGCCAACTAATGAAAATCAGGCATAGCCTACACTGTAGTGGCAAACCACCCCCTAGGATTCGCTAGTAGAAAATGTGTTAATACACAATCCAACCCATCATGATTCAGACCCAACCCAGCCGACGATATTATTGATTATTAATGATTATATTGACTGTTTTTTGTTTTTTTAACGTTGCTCTGCAATAGGTCTCTTAAAGAAGGCTGCCTGCCTGCATCGCAGAAACTGGCAATAGTTAAGCCTAGGCTTAAGCAAACTGGCCTTGATGAGTCTGAAATGTCAAGTTATCGCCCTATCTCAAACCTCAGTTTCTTATCTAAGGTCCTTGAGAAGGTTGTCACTCTTCAGCTGCTTCCATTTCTTGAGGCTAATGACTTGATGCCGAAACACCAGTCTGGTTTCCGTGCCTCACACTCCACTGAAACGCTTCTCTTGCATCTTCTCTCAGATCTCTATAGGGCCATCGATCGGTCAGAAGTCACTCTTCTTGCCCTATTTGATGTCAGTGCTGCATTCGACACGGCACGGTTGACCACGATATTCTTATACAGCGCCTCTCTGTCTCATTTGGTGTCTCTGGTGTTCCTCTTGCCTGGTTGAAATCCTATCTCTCTGAACGCCGCATGATTGCATCGCTTGGTTCTACCTACTCCCGTGAAGTGCCAGTCACTTGTGGAGTCCCTCAGTGTTCGGTCCTTGGGCCGCTTCTGTATATACTATATACTGCTGATGTTGCACGCTTGTTTGCGCCTTTTAATTTTAAAACACATATGTACGCTGATGATATTCAGGCCTATTCGCATTGCAGCCCCACTAATGCACTGCAGATCACTCGCGAATTTGTTGAAGCCTCTGACTTACTTCGTTCATGAATCACTCAAATCGTCTTTTACTTAATCCAGCTAAAACTCAGCTCATCTGGTTTGATACTCGAGGTCAGCTCTCTAAAATTGATAATCTGTCTCTGCAGTCTGCCTTCTCTGGCCTCTCTTTCTCCTCTTCTGTCCGTGATCTTGGTATAATTCTTGACTCCGAGTTAACCTTTATGGATCATAGTAACTCACTTTGTCGCAGTTGCTTCTATCATCTCCGCCAGCTTAGAGTGATTCGACGTACACTAGACATGCCATCTGCTTCTACTTTGATCCATGCATTTATTTGCTCAAGGCTTGACTACTGTGGTTCACTTTTTGCTGGTCTTCCATCGGTGCGACTTGATAAACTCCAGATGGTTCTTCGTTCGGCGACCAGGGTGATTGCTGGTGTCACAAGACGTGATCACATTAGTGATTATATGATGTATGTTTTACACTGGCTGCCTTATCCTGCTCGAGTTGGGTTTCGTGTGTTGAGAGCGATTGCACTCTCTCTTTATGGTGCCACTCCATCTTACCTTTCAGAGCTACTCCATCCTCTTAGCTCTATCCCTGGTCGGCCATGTCTTCGGTCCACAACCAAAGGTCTTCTCAGTGTACCCAAAGCACGAACTTCCATGTTCCTGAAGCGAGGTTTTGAATCAGTTGGCCCTATCCTTTGGAATGCTCTTGACGCCAGTATGCGTAGCTTAGCAACTCCTAATTCTATGGCCCTCTTTTTGAAACGACTTAAAACTTATCTCTTTGTCAATGTGCAGTAATTTGCTGTGGGAGCGCTTCTGAGTGATTCTTCAGAAGAGGCGCTATACAAATATTTTGTTACATTACATTACATTACATTACGAAGACAATAGGGTTACTTGACCCAACCAATCCACCGTAATAGGCCTAAATTACAATATCTTAAACCATGATTCATTTTCTGACCCAACTCAACCCACCATAGACATGAAAATATCTGACCCAACACAACCTAATCCAGTCCAACCCATGGGTGGACGAAACACATGTCCATATATGCCCTAGAACTAGGTGCATCATACACAAAATTTTGCTGCCTAAATCTGTCTGATAATGACATGCAGTGTTGGGTAAGTTACGTTTTATTTGTAACTAGATACAGTTACAAGTTACTAAGTAAAAAAGTAACTAGATACAGTTACAAGATACTTTTTAAAAAAGTAACTAGTTACAGTTACAGTTACTTGAGAAGTAACTAGTTACAGTTACAGTTACTTGTAGTTAAAAATACATTACAATATAGTACCAGTTGTCGAATAACAGTTCTTATACGTACAGTTTCATTTCGTTAGTTTTGTTGTTCAACATTAGTAATAAAGCACAAGTAGTTTAACTATGCAAACAGTTGATAGTAATCAAATACAGAAACCATAAATAATGTATGTACAAAACTTTTATGACACGAATATTAGGTTTTTAGCCAGCAAGAAAATTAGCAAGCTAATATAGTTCAATACTTAAAAGTTACAATCAAAAACTGCAAACACCGAGAATGCATTGGACCGAAATGTTTCTTCCGTTTTCCCCAATCGTTTAAAAATATTCTCCCCAAAACTTTTTCCAATAAAGTCAGACATTTCTCAGCAATAACTGCAAGCACGCACGTGCCATTAGCTAAGCAAAGAAAGAACTGACCTCGAAATGATTCTTAGAAAGAAACATAGATATACGCTATTCCTCGGACATGCGGTCCCCAATGCACATTATAAATTTAGAATCTATGTTATCGTTATCGTCTTGGCGCGCTGCTACTTGCTTCTGTTACATTCTAAAATTCTATTGCAAATAAAAAGTAACTTGCAAAGTAACTATAAAATATCTGTTACAGTTCCTCAAAAAAGTAACTAGTTACAGTTACTAGTTACATCACAAAAAATGTATCTAGTTACAGTTGCAGTTACTGATTTGGTAACTAAGTTACAGTAACTTAGTTACAGTAACTCGTTACTACCCAACACTGATGACATGCAATAGCAGCGCAGGACTTTGTAGGAAATGGAAAGATGCGACTTTTAACTGTATGTCAACTAAAAAACAATATCTGAAAAATTGTCATAAGTTTTAAATCAAAATCATAAATCAATCAATCAATCAATCAATCAACTTCTATAGCGCCACTATCATAATACCCAGGGCATCAGCCGATGGCGCACCAAATCCAAATAGCATTAGAGCCAGGTCAAGCCAGAAGATCAGTCCGAAACGGCGGGAGAGCAATCTAAGGGGGATATGCCAAGTCAAAGAGATGTGTTTTAAGGCCAGGTCTGAAAGATGATAAGTTATTAGTTATGCGAAGTGATGTTGGTAGTGAATTCCAGAGCTTAGCGGCGCACACTGAGAAACAACTAGTGCCAATGACTGTGCGAGAGTAAGGAACGACAAATGAAGGTCCTGCCGAATACCTAGTGGAATGATTAGTAGGTTGAGGGATAAGTCGCACCTTGAGGTAATTGGGTTCATTATATAACATGGTTTTGAATACTAAAAGACAGATTTTATAATTAATTCGGTATTTGATAGGAAGCCAATGTAGGGACTGTCTAGCTGGAGTTATATGTTCAAATCTTGGAGTTTTGGATATGACTCTAACTAAGAAATTTTGTACTCTCTGGAGTTTCTGCATATTTGAATTTGTGATGCCGAAAAGCAGGGAATTGCAATAATCTAGGCGACTAGATACCAATGCATTAGCTAACTGAATAAGAACAGGCTTGGGGAGGAGATGTCTAATACGATAAATATCCCGAATATGATGAGAAATTTTGCAGACTGAATTTATGTGACTAGTGAAAGAGAGGGAAGAGTCAAATGTCACACCAAGGTTGCGAGCAGAAGTGCTTCTAGAAACAACAGTTTCAGCAATCACAAATTCCTTTGAGCTGTACTTTCATCAAAGACGTTTCTCTACCAATGATTATAAATTTTATTCTTTTTTAGGGAAAGAAACTGAAGAAATTATATACAGAAAATGGAAATCATACCTCGGCACATATTACGACGATGAATGCATTGACGTTGAGACAATCAATGGCAAATGGCAGAGTAATAAATGCGAGCTAAAACTTTCCATCATTTGTCAAAAAAAAGGTTAACGAATACACAGGCTTATTCTAAACATATATACCATGAAATACTGTAAAAGAAGCAGCAGTGAAAATTCAATTACAAAATACTCTCTTCATAATTCAAAGTTTAAGAATTTATTTTAATGATCAATGTCACACTTAGAGTTAAAATGCTTGAAATAGAAAATGTGTAATCTTTTGCATATACACTTTATTGTCTATAATAAATATGAATAATTATTGGATCATAAACCTATTTTTATTTTCATTCACACTTCCTATCTATAGCTAAACTATACGAGTAGGTTCACTCTTCCTATATATATATTCTAAAACTTGACTTTAAAATAGTTTCAGATAGATATTTATATAGTACAAGCGCGTCTTTAAATGCTCAGAGTAGATGTGATATGATCAGTGATGGGCAACTAGTTAACTAATTAGTTACTAACTAAAAGTTTAACTAATTTTTAGTTATCTTCATAGTTTAATTAAATATAAATAGTTTAGTTAAAATGCTAGTTTAACTGAAAAAGTTTAGTTAACAACTAAATAGTTTAACTAAAACTTTTTAGTTGGTGTCCCAAATTCTCAATAACAGTCCCTTTTCAAATTATTCTTTTCTGGGTCATTGTTTCCAAACAAACTTGACAAACTTGTGTTCCTGCAGTCTAGACTAGGACTTAAATATTAAATAGACAATAATTATTGATTTCAATGGTTCATTGACTGATATGTTCATGTTGCGAGCATCGTCTATGTTTTCATGAACACATACCTGATACCTAGGAAATAGTTGTAAAATTAGTTGCAAAAAGTTCAACTATATTTTGTAGTTTAATTAACTATTTTAGAAAGTTAGTTTTCAACTTAAAGTTTAACTACTTATTTTAGTTTAAATTTAGTTATAGTTTAACTAATGTTTTTAGTTAGTTCCCCATCACTGGACGTAATGTAATACAGCCTTTGTATAGCGCCGCTTATATGTCTACCCAGATGCGCTCCTGGCATTGGAGTCGCATGATAAAGTAGTAAAGATGTGAATAAAGGCTTTATTTGACTTGCAGGAAGCGCAGCAACTGATGACGCCAAACATCAAACCAGTTCTTCATGCCTCCTGCTACGTTAGTAGACCTACAACTTCTCTTTACTGCTAATTTTCACAGTGTAGATGAACATTTGAAATTGCAAATTCAATGCGATTAAGTTTTGAACAAATTGTTCTAAAAAGCTAATGTCACGACTTACTGGGACACATGCAGTATTCAAGAATTCGAATGTTATTAATTATTTTTAGAAAAGAAAATGAGTTTCATTCTAGCTTTTGTTCTTTCGGATTGATACAACAGAAATAAATTAGTCAACAATAAAAGTTAAGCAATAACAGGAAACGTTTAACAGTGACATAAGCTCAATGACCTAGCCAGGATTCCAGATTAGGAGGATCACAACCCCTCAACCTTGGTTGACGGGGAGTGTGTTAAGTCAGTAGATAGTTTCATATTCCTTGGTAGCGTGCAGTCCTCCAATGGGCACTGTCATCGAGACCTGACCAGACGTACAGTATCACCCTAGCCTCTACAGCCATGTTCTCCCTGCATAATATCTTACAGGACAGACGTCTCTCTCTGGCCATCAAGCTCCGTCAGTAGCAGACACTAGTCCTGTCTGTCCTACTTTACGCGGCCGAGACCGGGACCTTACTTGGGAAGGAAGTTAGAGGTTGGAAGTTACTAAGGAATTTGGAAGCCTTTAATATGAGGTGTCAGCGCCAGGTCCCTTGAGTTCGCTGGTACGACTTCATTACCAAGACGGAGATATCCTCGCGTACCAGATATATATTCACCAATCATCGAACTGATAAGTAGTCGCCGCCTCGCCATATTCGGATATGCTGTCCGACTCGGAGAGACAGTTCCTGTTCATCAAGCCCTCCACTGCCAGGTTGACCTATCCATCGGTCGTCCACCTGACCGATCGTGGAAGCGCTGTCCTGGTCGTTCCATGAAAAGATGGATCGACCACATCCGTACCCAGACCAGCGAGATTCCATCAACTCTCTGGAGACGTGCCATCCGGCGAGATCGTGGTCAAGGGGTGACGCAACGGCCCCCGATAGCCAGGCGCCGATGATGATGAAGATGATGAAGAAGAAGCAGAAGAAGCAGAAGAAGCAGAAGAAGAAGAAAAAGAAGAAGAAGAAGCAGAAGATGGATGATGATGATGCTGCTGCTGCTGCTGCTGATGATGATGATGTTGATGAGGGCACTTCGACATTTTTCGGCTCAAAGGTCGTCGTCTCAAACACTTAGAAGTCTGATACCCGGTGCGTTTTCCTCGATCAAATAGGTCTACTAGTACCCCAACTCCCAATTGCTCACCGGTTTTGGACGAATCTCGAGACCGGTTCCTATCCGAATAGAAGGTTCGGGCCCTCCGTGTCCCCGTGGTTAAGCCAAAGTTTTGACTAACGGCATTGTTTCATCCCAAAAGTATACCAACTAAATTTACTGTATTGCTGAAATTTACTGCATTTTATTGAATTTTAACTCAATTCAAACGCAAAATTCATGTTCTTGTAATAAATTTAAAAACCGTATTCACTGAATTCTCGAAAACTGATTCAAGGCATTTACAAAATAGTCTAGTTTGCTTTCACAAATTGTATGCCATATCGATAGCAACTCTGTATTTAGTTGGTTTTTTATTGTCCAAGCTTTCGAGATAAAAAAGAGTGACACTGACGATGCAAATAGGCCTATTTACGAATTGGAGTCTTCTTTATGACTGATGCCTGTGCTTCTATGTGTTTAAATTGTGCCATTACACCTATACCCTTTGCGATCCTTGTATTTATTTCTACTGAGCAGTTGTTGCTGCAAGTTAACGTGTTAACATGCTGTCCAAGTAGAAGAGTTTTGGAAACTATTTCTATTGTTGATTAGCTATTTTTGGTTCGCAGTCTGCTGTTTCTTTTTGAAGTGTCGTCCAACTTTCTTTAGCTCTTTGTCCAGTACATCCACGGATTTCTGTGGTGTTCGCCAAGAGATTGACGTCGTCAGAAAATTCCAAGTTGTTTAAGAGAACTCCTTGCACTGCCATTATACTGTATTTGATCTATAGATCTCTTCAGACACGTGATAAAACTGTATGGAGATCAGAGATCCCTGTTTAGACCTTTCATTTCCTTGAAACTACTACTATGGGCCCAAGGTCCTTAGGGGCCTACATATGCGCGCTGTTGTCTCTGCGTTGCTCTTAGTTCTTTTAACAGGTGTGCCGGACGTGTTCATGTTCCGTATGACCTGAGTACTTGCCATACATAACATGTTCTGAATGAAGGAATTTCCGAATCGAAGGATTTCCGGAAATATATTACAGATTTCTATGTCATGCGGTTTTTTTACCTTCACTGTTTCTATTAGTCTTAGGACTAGTATTTCGTGAGTTCTGCTCCAGTTCCTTTGGAATTCTGCTCGTTCCTCTTAAATTTAGGTCTCAGTCTGTGATTTGTCTCTCTAAAAGTGTGTTCAAAAGTATTTCTCAAAGTGGATCTGTAACTTTGGCATTCCTACAAGTCGCCATTTTTGGTAGCGTTATCTCAAATGATATCTTTCACTGGACTACCGTCTATACCCGGCATTATTTCACAGTCACCTTGCACCGACGGGCTTCGACAACCCAGAACATTTTGACATTATCTAAGCTGTGGCCAGCCGTAACGAAAGCCGCCTCTCCCCACTGCCTGGGAAAACTTCCCGGAAGGCCGCGGCTCACATGGTTTCGAGCAGGCAGATCAGAGACGGCGGCGACGACAGCGACGATGGATCATATTGTTGCCTTAATTGTTGAATGAAATCAGTTCCTTGCTGAGATTTACGACCTTTCCCTCATTTACCATTTTCTACTCAATTGAACTGCTTTTAAAAGTGCATTTGTTGTAGTTGGCGCTGCAATCGCTGCATTCGTGTCGTGTTTGCTGCCTCTGGCGCCATAGTGGGAATACTTGCTAGAAGGTGAATGATTTTCATGCTCATTATGTTTATTCTGAAAACCATTTGCATATAGGTTCAAACTCGGATCTGCTTGATTGCTATGAGAGCGCTGGTACGTACGCGGACCACAGGACGATTGACCATAGGACGATTGACCATAGGACGATTGACCACTGGACGATTGACCACAGCGGGCTTTTGACCACTGGACGATTGACCACAGCCGTGAGTATCAGGCTTAGCACGCTGTCTGCTGCATGCATGCATGCACGCATGCAAAAAGGAAACAAAATGCTATTGTATATATATATATATATATATATATATATATATCGACTCACTATTGTCCATTTCATCATTCCCAGCATTTGGTTTCCTTTTTTGCATGCGTGCATGCATGATGCAGCAGACAGCGTGCTATTATAAGCCTGATACTCACGGCTGTGATCAATCGTCCAGTGGTCAAAAGTCCGCTGTGGTCAATCATCGTCCAGTGGTCAAAAGTCCGCTGTGGTCAATCGTCCAGTGGTCAATCGTCCTATGGTCAATCGTCCTATAGTCAATCGTCTTGTGGTCAATAGTCCTAGAACCGGGAGCGCTATCGTTAATACTTGATAACTGTTATAAAGCTCTCCGTAGTAGTTGTATAAAATAGTAGGCCTACTTCAAAAACGGATTCGTATTCCAAGGAATTAAAGAACTAATGTTCCAGATATAGGCCTAATACAAAACCTCAAAAAACGACAGTAGACAGATTCGCGCTGATATATCATTAAGACAATTTCAATTAAATAATTATGCTGTGTATTGGTGATAAAAACAAAATAACAATAATAATAATAATAATAATAATAATAATAATAATAATAATAATAATAATAATAATAATAATAATAACACTAATCTCTTTATTTCATTGAACCGTGACAAAACGCATGGTCAACAGATTGATGCATTCATTTATATCATGTACTGCAGGGTACTAGGTCTACTGTCTTCTCAAATTAATTGAAAACTCATTGTGTAATATAAAACATTCTTTTTCTATTAATTTTGTTATCTATATAAAAGTCCTATAGATGCATTTAAAGGAAATAACTTATTTCGCAGCAAAGCGATGCCTTTGAAACTTTAGACTAGGATTACGCCTAATGCTCGTCAAAACTCGTCATCACTCGATACGTTCAAGAAGCACCTGAAGACATGGTTTTTCCAGATCAGCTACACGTCTCAAGTTAATAACTAACAATGTAATGTGTTCACGCAGTCCGCTATCGGATAAGTTATCACATAAATCTTAACTTAAAATAATAATAATAATAATAATAATAATAATAATAATAATAATAATAATAACAATAATAATAATGCATGAGCGCTATTGCATTGCAGCCTTTGCAGGAAATATGACATTTATTTTTATGTAGAAAAGCGTCGTCTACAAATAGTTCAGAAAGCAATGTTCTTCAGCCAACAAATATCCAATTCTCAAATTCCTTACATTAACTTACAAATACAATCAGTCTACCAGGAACTGAACGAGTCGAACCATCAAAGCTTAATTAATAGAGACGTCTTCCTTCAAATTGATCGACTCGACGCGCTTCGAAATGCTTGGTTACGCTGCATTACATATTATACAGTAAACGCCTATTAAATAAGTACTCGGAATTGTTAACCATGGTAATCATAGCGCAGCAGGACGCATCATATTTTAAACAGAGTAAAACTGCAACAAGATAAATTGTATGCCTATGTTCAGTGGCATAGCCAGGATTTCCCGAAGGGGGGTTATGATTTGCAACTTCGAAAAATCTTGACAAGCAAAAAAAAGTTAAAAACCTCACTGAATTGCGTGTTAGCTGTTATATTCTAGAGCGCTAAGACAAGTTTTGGGGGGTCGGGCAACCAAGAGGGGGTTAAACCCCAAACTGCGTCCAAAAATGAAAAATGTGTGAAACACAATGCAAAAAATATGTGGTCGGGCACAGATGGAGTTTTAACCTGCAACCCTCCCCCTTGGCTACGCCACTGCCTATGTTTTCCGCTAATTCTAACTATTCCTAACTATTCAGTTTCAATCATGGGCGCAAACATGGCTTTGTCCCTCGTGTCCTGACACGGGTGTTTTTTGGGAAGGTCGTGTCCCTATGGGCGTGGAAACGGGTGTTTTTTTGTCTATGAAATAACAAAAATCATGGTTTATTTGATTGTGGACACGGGTAATTTTTGGCTATGAAACAACAAAAAACGTTTATTTTATTGTCAAAAGTCAAAAAAGAAAAAAGGCCATCACTACTCTTAAGCAATGTTAAGTCAAAAAAGCATAAACATTTCATCAGCACACTTAAGCAATAATATTTTAAGTAAAAGAAATAAAAAAAGCAAAAGAGGTCATCACCTGAAAAAATTAGGACGCGACCGTTTTTCTGACCAGATTTGCGCACATGGTTTTAATTAATATAAGCACAGACACTTGTAATGTTGTTGTAATGCACTAATGAAATGCACAACTATATAAGACAAGATTAATTGAAAAATATATCTTCCTTTCACATACACTAATAAGAGATTTTTCACGATTAAATAATATGGTCCTCGTACATGGAATAGTCTCCCATCACATTTAATCAACTCAAGAAATATTATTGAATTTAAGAAGTAACAAAATCCTTCTTCTAGAATAATCAAAAAATTGATTAATGTTTAATTAACTTTTCCACCACCAATGAATACTATAACTATATTGACAATATTTGATTATGGTTATTGATTATATATAATTATATTTAAAGTTTTTGTTGCTTTGGTAAATTGGCCATAAACACTAATATAATTTGTGCTTACACTGTTGACATGGTTTAATTAATTCTGAACATTTTAAATATAACTATTATTAAATGAGCTACCTGCCTTGTGGGATATTATGTCCCTTTAGGTAACTTTTCTCTCTCTGATCAAAGCAATTAACTTGTATCTTTAGGTATAATAAATGAACATACAGAATTTGTAAATCAAATTCTTTTGTACTCTTCTAAAATATTAAGCGTGCCACTTCTAGCTAATTACTTAGAAGTATACTTTTAAGTAAGGTTTACTTTTGTAATAGTTAAGTTTTTTTTACTTTTGTAATAGTTAAGTTTTTTTCTCCATTTTCTTGTGTATCTCAACATGTAATTGAAAGGTGAAGAATTGTTTTTAAAAAGTATTTTATGCATCTGATGACTGCGATGCGAAGTACATGATAATCGCTTCTTACGACGAACTAAAACTCACTAGTAGTAGGCCTGTCACACTGTAACTGCATACAGTATATTCAGAATTATATCCGTGTATTTTCATTACATTAGGTTGGAATTTTCCTTTTGGTTTTAAAATTTTGAAACTTAACTCACATTATCGCAGACTCCATTACCGTTGTATCACACACACACACAGAGCGACCCGTACAGCTGTCTTCTCGATATGTATCGACACGATCACAAACCTGTCTTGACAGTTAATAGAATTTTACAAAAGCGTCATTCGCCTACTCTTCAATAACGAACATCAGTTGAAATGCCCGATATTTTCGAAAGGTCGATTAACATCTCTCCAACTGGATATCCGGGCATTTGCTCAGTCTGTAACTCGGTTACATGTAAAAACCTATCTGTATAAGATTATTAGGCGAATATTGTCGGTACTGTTAAATATTTGTTTGCTGCAGAGAATTGAACGGGAAACTCGGATATATTAACTATAGAAAACCTGCGTGACGTAATTTATAGACGACGCCCTAAGGTGGTTCCGAGATTTGTGACTAATTTTTGGCGAGTCCGAGATTTGTGACAGCTTGTGACAAGGGAGGGGTAAAAAACGGCCAAAGCAGCGTGACGTACTTTACTGACTGTCCCTTTAGGTCTAAAGCACCAGTGGTCAATTTTGCAAAATTTAGGGAGAAGTCTATAATTGACTGTTTTGAAATATTATTTTAAAACAGTCTCTTCTTTAGCGTCTGGAGGGTTCATGTACCATCACACTATGAATACAGTGACTGGCTTAACGCCTTCACCGCCATAGTGATGAATTTTTTGGCCTTCCGCGCAGTGGCGGTTCCAGGATTTCTTGGTGGGGATGAAATGAAGTCATAGAAAGTTGGTGGGGCGATGAAAATAGAAGAAAAAAATCAATAAACTTTGTCGAAAAGGCTGAAAAGAAAGGAATTTTATCACTAATTTGACTATACTTTTACCGAAAAATCGGTTGACAAGCAAAAAAGGTCATTCGCAGTTATTTTTACTAGACTTTTACCCAAAAATAGGTTTCACAAGTAACAAATAGTAAGTCCAGAAGTCCGGTGGGAGGGATGCAACCCCACTCATCCCCCTGGAACCGCCACTGCTTCCGCGTGCAAATAAAATCGCTATGCTTGACGCGTCTGGCAGGCGTGCAGTTAAGAACCCGATACCGGCAAGTCTAGGGGGCGGAAGATGGCTGAGTGGGTTACGTGCTGGAGCGTCAGGCTGACGGAGCGGGTTAAAGCCCCGTTAGTGCCCCAGTGGCTTTCACACAGGCAGTAATGCCTTCTAAGCCACTTTAAATCATGCTGTTTTTTAGCCTGCGTCTATCTAGACATTATCTAACCACACACTAGGCACATTATTTAACCATTTCGCTCACTGCTTACTATATACACCACACAGTGTAGTACATCGTAAGAAAATTGCAGTAAGAGTGAGAGGTGTCCCATTCCCATTTCGAACGCGGTAGAGCAAATCGAAACAGGTCTTATTGAATATTGACTATCCTATTAGTATTTGGTGCAACGAAGATGGCGACAAACGGAAATGTGTTTTTCGATCCGAGAATCCGTTCAATGCGCTGAACTTTTTCCATATAAACTTTTATATAAGGTACGCCTACTGACAGTTAATGCATTTTACATAGGCTTCAGTCGCCTACTCAGGGGCACAAAACACGGGGGGCTGCTGGGGGACTGACCCCCAATAATTAGTGATGGGATAAAGTGTCATTTATCTTCCCCCCCCCCAATGTTTTGTGTTCTTTGCCTGTTCTTTGATACTTTAACGCAAAACACGGGGGACTGCTGGCGGACTGACCCCCAATAATTAGTGATGGGATAAAGTGCCATTTATCTCCCCCCAATGTTTTGTGTTCTTTGCCTGTTCTTTGCTACTTAAACGCTCTAAAAGTGTCTGACAAGCAAAAAACATCACTAGATTTTCAACATAGAACATTATTACATATAACCAGTGATGGGTAATTGCCTTTTTTAATCTAATTAATTAGAATTAGAATTAGTTAAAATTTTACAATTAGAATTAGAATTAGAATTAGCAAAATTACACAACTAATTAATTAGAATTAGAATTAGACACCTTCTAATTTAATTAGAATTAGCAATTAGAAGTGCAGTGATAAAAATTGCGATGCATTTTAATGTAACGGCAAAAATTAATTTCATCCTCCGTAATCTAGAGTATATCAGAATTGCATTTTGCAAGTAAAAATGACTCAAACAAAGTATCATCTAATCGATTTTTCCTATCATTAAGAATAAATCCAGCTGCACTAAATGATCTTTTAATAGCAGCAGATGTGGCCGGTATAATATGATGCTGCAAATGCACTATGCAGCTGGTATAAACAGGGAAAGTTCAATTTGTGGTCCTCCCAAAAAGAAATACACTTAGTGTTCATATTGGTTGGAGTATCTAAGTAACTTTGGAGCTCTTAAGTTTCTGTTGATTTCAGTAGTTTCTTCCATATATCAAAGTAGATCCTTGTGGGACTTAATTTGAGGTGTGACTGATTTGTCATTGTCCATAGCTGGTGTAAAAGGTGTATTGCTTATCTGCTTTGAGACTGAATTTAGTCTACTTGAAGTTTAATTTGACCTTGAACAAAACATCCTTACTCAGAACTCTCTATCCACTTGAGTTTGGATCGTGAGTCCAAAGCACTTGACACAAGCACGTGTGCTAATTATGCAACTAATTGTTATTTTCAATTACAATTAGCAAGCTATTCATTAGAATTAGAATTAGAATTAGCAAAATTTTTGAAGTAATTGATTAGAATTAGAATTAGACAGATAGCTAATTCATTAGCTAATTAATTAGAATTAGAAATTCAATTACCCATCACTGCATATAACGCCTACTGTACACTTCAATAAAGAACTTATGTTGAAATGTGATTATTTTCGATAGGTTGATTCGCATCTCGCTAACTGGATATCCGGGCATTTGCTAAGTCAGTAACTCGTCAAGAGATTAACCGGGTCTCGGTTAATCTCGGTTACCTTTGCGACGGTAGGCCCAAACCGGAGTCGTAGGGTACATTCTGGGGTGCAGTCCCAGTGGTGGTGCAAGACCACCCAGTGGGGTCATACGAACATTTTTAATGATAATCAGATATTCAGCTTACATTTTCAGGTTTAAAATATTGCTAAATGCAATAATATGAACTTTTGCTATAAATCGGGGTATGAAATAGCCAATCTCCTCTGTAATTTTTGACGGGTTAACAGCTAGTATATACATAATTTTCGGCAGATATCTGTCCGTAAAATATAGACGGAACTGGTTTGGTGACGTTAGTTTATAATCGTTTGATAGGACGCTAAGTTCGTGACTTACGACTAGGAAACATTCAGGGGCGTAGCGACGGGGGTATATCGGTATATATACCCCCCAAATCAGGCTACCTTAAAGTTTCTAATGTGCTTTTAAAGGTTTCAGCGTTTTAAAAAGATTTATACCCTCCCCCAGATTTATACCCCCCAATCGCATTATACCCACAAATCAAATTCCTGGCTACACCCCTGTTGGAAGGTGAAATCGTTGGTCTGTCGAGGGTCATTGGTCTAATTAAAAAAGATTTTTCCAATTCTGGCCGACTCTAGTTAGGGGAAGACGGACTTTTTATGGTTTTTATTTAGTTGCAAATCATGTTCGATAAATGTTTCTGATAAGATTCTGCTGTGTTTCGGTACTTTTGTGTTCAAATAATAATAATTTAGTTTGAAATAGACTCGTCTCGTGTGAACAAAGGTTTGGAATTTTTGATAACATAATATTTCTACCTCAGATGTCTTTCCAAAAAACCGTTCTACTGGAAATTGCACGTCAGCAAAATGGATCGCATGTATAGGTCCAAACAATGCATTGAGCAGAAAGACTAACATTGTACGTGCATAGGGCCTGCTACTACAGGCCCTATATTCAATTGCTTGACAATTGAACATATGCAGATATAAACGAAATGCGGCAGGACAAGTCAGATGCGATGGTAGCAGATACCCGCAGAATAGATGAGCTGCGCTTAACTGCGTTTGGATAATCTACTGTATAACGCTTCGGGCGTTTTCCTTAACGAACTCTTTCAAGCGTTCAGTCTTTTGTTGTGCGCGAATAGTTGACTTGTTTTCTTTTCTACACCGAACCCTAGTTGTCATGACGTGACACGTCAAGAGTGTCTTCTGAGTCATAGATTCCCCAGATGAGTATCCTAATTGGAGCGTTGGGCTAGTCAAGAAGACTCCATATATGGCGAAAAGGCGAAAAGCCGTTGCAGTCTGACGCACTGGGCTGGTAAAAAGTAAGAGCGACAATGACGCGTCATGATTAATATTAGTCAGAACGCTCCAGTGCGACCGTTGAATCTGTATAATCGTGTGACTTCTGAATACAATTTGGTATAGTATAGCGTCTGCTCTGCCAAATGCATGCACCGAAACCTCCCATCGTTGTCACTATAGCGATGATTCCTACTCGAATATAGCGATTAGTTGTGCAGATTATGATCTAATTAATGCATGCATCGATTACGAAATCATGAATATGCTTAGCCGTGATGTGATTTTCTTTCAGTCAATTTATAAGTGTCGCCATCAAAAATCGAAGAAACATGGATGTCTCAATTGGCAATCACTTCCCCCTACTTTGTCGGGGATAGAGTTGAAATTGTGGACCTGAGGCGTAGCGACGGGGGGAGGTATATCGGTATACATACCTCCAAAATCAGTCTACCATAATTAAAGTTTTTTATGTTATTTATTATGTGGTTATATGTGGTTATATGTAGTTTATATGGATTATAGTTAAGGTTTATACCCCCCAAACATTTATACCCTCCCAAATCAAATTTCTGGCTACGCCCCTGAAAACATTCAGCAGGGTAGTACCTAACGTCTCACAGGGTTAACCCATGGGTTGGGTTAGCCCATGGGTTAGGTTGGGTTGCGTTGGGTTGATTCAGACTTTTCCATATTAATGGTGGTTTGGGTTGGGTCAGAAAATAAGTCATATTTTAGGAAATTGATAAGTATTACGCTGGGTTGGGTTGGTTTGGATCAAGTAACCCTATTACAGGCACGAGTTGGGTTGGGTTAGGTTGGAGATTTGCAGTCTTGTTAACGAGACTTTTGAAAAGGTCTCGAGACCAAGACCAAGACTTTACCCCTCTGGTCTCGAGACCAAGACCAAGACTTTACCCCTCTGGTCTCGAGACCAAAACCAAGACCTTCCAACATTTTGCTCTCGAGTCCCAAACTTAGCGACATATTTATAGATTTTTACATACCGGTACACATCAAAATATTATAGAAGGGTCATTTGAAGGGGATCCGTGTCCATTTTGTTCTTACCTTTTTATTGCTGATTCATGTACCTTGGACTATTAGAAGAAGATTTGGCTCCTATGTCACTCTCAAATTTGGCGGCTAACTGTGAAAGAGTCTAAAATCTAAGATGGCCGCCAAGGGATATATAGGCCTACCTAAAGTTTAAATTAAATAACTCTCGCAATTGTTTGACAAATTTTGATTAAATTTGCCTAGAGGTTCACAATAACACTTGTTATAAGATGGTTATGCCTAAAGTTGGCTACATTTCATTTCTAAAAGGTTGCCGTCCACCTCATTTGAATATTATTCCAACAAGAAAAGTAGAATTTCACGCGTTCAGAAAGTGCTTCCGATGAATTTTTCTTAAGTGAAAATTGATACTTGCATTTTTTTGAATGCTTACTTATAATATCACCTGCAAATGTATTTTATTAGTGCAATTTATAAACGATCCATTGGATCAGGAATAGCAGATGTTATGGTTGCTGCAGGAGTAATCGCGGAGGGATCCGTAGAGCAAGCACTCCGCGGAAAGCACTTTAACCCCTTAACTGGAGATCCCGGTTAAGGAGTTAAGCGTGGTGTACGAGGATTGCGGCTTTTTTACGAGACATTGAAACACCATGCTCTCAAGAAGCTTTTAGACGGTTGGCCTATGTTGGAAAAAATACGTGATGCTCTTCAAACGTTGCGCCAGAAAACATTGACATCCAGTGATGACCCTGATAAGGTGTACACCATACATGAAGGTGACCAAAATTTCGGTATATATCCCTTGTTGAACATTGTCGACACACTGTTCTATGAGTACAACGAGTCCCCACAAGCAAAATATTGGATATCTGTTTTGGAAATGGTCGAGATTCTTACGAACAACATTCATGCCGCCCGGACGCGAAATTGGCCGGAATTTAAGTTGTCGACGAAAGCAATATTACCGTGGATGAAAATTTATGACAATGACAGATACGGCAGACATTTTCCTGATTTTAGTGCTGTTTTATACAGTCTTCCAAAGGAACAGGCTGATTACATGGAAAGTGGTCTGTTTGCACAATCTATGAGTGGGAATCCATACTCACGTGTAGCTTTGGACATATGGATTGAATCAACAATGAACAAGGAATCAAAACTGAAATCAGGTTGGCTCGCAATTCTTAACAATGAGAAGCAGCTACTTTCCAATACTCGAAATATTAACAACGTCAACAGAGTACAGGCAATCACGCTTCATCATTACAATACTAATGGCAAACATAAATTTGTAACGACGCATGTCGACTCAACAAGTAGTAAAATTAAGAAAGATAAACAAGCAGTCCAAGACCTTACTGCATGCTTTATTGTATTCAAATGTGATCATTTTCACGTGGACAACAAGTCACTGCGTTCTCTTGAGCCCGGCATTTCTGCCTCAGAAACACTTGTCGCTGACCTAGAGTCAGCAAAGAAAGACGGCGTTAAAAAACTTAAACAACATTTAGAAGAATGTGTTTATTCAAAGCAGAAGTCTTTATATGACCGAATTTCATGCAACCAACGTCAAAACTTTTCAACACAGACAGTACAAAAATAGGAAGTGATGGCGTTAAATGAAAGACGGAAGAAATGGAAGTAAAATAGTTGTCTTCCATACTTCACTTAGTTGAACAAAGAGACGCTCTCAAATTGGAGCAGGTTTTGCAGTTTCGTGTGACACAAGAAGCTTTGTCACTGTTCAATGCCAACGTCACAATGCGGAAGATTCAGAAAAGCAAGTTACTGAGAAAATTGGAAATGCGACCATTGTCACTAACCGATGCATACACTGTAATTGTCGATATGGGCCTAATATGGCGTCTTGCAGCTCCAAGAACTGAAGACAAAGAAAAGAGTGACGGCAGTAAGTACACCTGGGGAGATTACAGAGAACAGGTGGTGCAAACGGTACTTATAAGGCACAAACATGCACATCGGATGATCTGTGTGAACGATCCTTATGACAAGCAACATACCATTAAAGACAGTGAGCGATTACTGCGTCAGAGGATTGCTGCAATCAGCAATGTCTACATGAAGTCTCATGATAGCTTTCCAGCGGTCACAGATTTTCACCTTCTCCTCGGTAAATCTGACAATAAAATTCGCTTGCAAACTTTTCTGTCATCGGGATTCCAAAATATTGCAGAGAAGTCTGCAGTCGAAGTTATATATTGTGTTGGTGATAATGCAACGAATCTACGTACAGGACAGAGTGCATCGCAATTTTCATGTTTCCATGCAGAGACCGATACTGCAATGTTTTACATGTACAGTGTTATGCGATCAAAGGGCTACACTAGTGCTGTCGTTCTTGATACAGAGGACACAGATAATTGTGTTCAAGCAGCTTGTGTTTCCCACCTGGAGCGTTGTGCATAAAGAGAAAACAGCAAATCATAGACGCAAAATCGTTATGTAGCAAAGACATGGCGACCTGCATCATTCAAATGCACGTAGTCACTGGATGCGATCATAACGCTGGCTTTTACAGTGTAAGCAAAGCAGCTGTTTCACGTAGAATTGAAAGTTGTAAAGAGGCACGTGACCTGTTAGCATCATGTGACACGGAGCTTCCTGTTTCTGTAGAGGTACTCGCTGACTTGGAGAAGTTCGTAAGACGATGTGTGTATTGCGACAGGGAGAAAAGAACTCTTGCCGAAATGCGATCAGCTAAATGGAGAGCACAGAAAAATAAATGTACCAGTAGAATTCCTCCAGACTTTGACAGTCTTCGGCTCCACTTGAAACGGGCAAACTATATAAGTTTCATCCAGAAACATCATCCGACCATTCAATGTCATCCATCGCCTCTCGGACATGGATGGGAATTGGTTGATGGCCTGTGTTTGCCAGTCCGCTATGACCAACCAGCTCTTCCTTTGTCACTGCTACTTGTTTGTGTCAACGCGATTGACAATGATGAACAGAGCATGGACAGTGACTCTGACGATGAGAACGATTATAATGTCAGTGATTATGACTCGACAGATAGCAGTCATGGAACAATTAATAGTGAACACGACACTTATAATGTTAAATTCTGACAAACTTTTTTAAGACGTTTCTCTGGCACTGATTTTCTCTGTGCTACAAATCTAATATGGTGGACGGCAACCTTTTAAAAATGAAATGTAGCCAACTTTAGGCATAACCCTCTTATAGCAAGTGTTATTGTGAACCTCTATGCAAATTTAATCAAAATTTGTCAAAAAAATTGTGACAGTTATTTAATTTAATCTGTCGATATATATCCCTTGGCGGCCATCTTTGATTTTGGACTCTTGCACAGTTAGCCGCCAAATTTGAGAGTGACATAGGAGCTAAATCTTCTTCTAATAGTCCAAGGTACATGAATCAGCAATAAAAAAAGGTAGGGACAAAATGGTCACGGGTCCCATTGAAATGGCTTACAGATTATTACTACTATTATGCGCATTTGTACCAATATGTTTTATTGATTAATTAACAATGAAGATACACTGTAATATCCAAACACCAGCTACTGAAGTTATAGAAAAGACAGTTAGTTAATGGTTTGTTAGTTAATGTCATTAACTTAATGGCTTTTTCAACTTTCCATTATTTATGATATTATTGTTCTCATTCATTAAAAATAATTAATTAACTAAATCTGATTAAAGTTCAATCCAGCTTCAAATGACAAGTAACAAAATTCAATTGTCATTTTGCAAATGCATATTGCATTTTGTGAAAGCCAAATTGGTTAGCACAAACGGAAACACAGATAACTTCGGGTCAAAACATATACATAAATAATTTGATGCGGTTGCCATTTATTACGGAGAGCCAGGTGTCGAGTTAATGAGATCTTAAGACTTCAACCAGGTCTCGAGTTCTCACAGAACTCGAGACTTTCCAAAACTCGAGACTTTTGGCACAAAGTCTCGAGACCAAGACCAAGACTTTACCCCTCTGGTCTCGAGACCAAGACCAAGACCTTCTGTGGGCAAACTCGAGTGCACTCGAGTTCGAGACCTAAGGCCTCGAGATCACAAGTCTGGAGATTTAATGGGTTGGATTGGATTGGGTTCTAAAAATGGACCCATGGGCATCTCTGTAACGCCTATTATACAGGTTTTTAATTTTTTTGGTCGATTGTCTGGAAGGGGAGGCCCAGACAGGTTAAGGCCAACGAGATGCACCGCCACCAGCTGTCGTTTTATGAACCCACCATTATAACACGACTACCGTTATGCAAATGACCAATGCTCCACGTTGCATAGTGGAGCGTCGTAAGAGCGATAAAAGACCGAATACTTTTGCAGTCGATGCGATTAATCTTCGAACGCGTCTACTGCTGTCGACAGATTTTCTTTGAAGAAGATGGATCAAATGCCGATGCAAATACTCGTCATCTTCGTCGTCGCTCTATTTGTCGACACGGAGCCTGCTGGTAAGGATTAGACAAGCACTTGATGCGAATAAGAGCAAACGATAAATGCGTGCAAAAATGCACTTTTTCAAAGATTCGCCTATCAGTTATGGCTTGTTGCCTTGTAGACGACCTTTATTTCTATCTCGTTCTGCTGCTTTTCTGTTATGTTTATTATACTTGTGTATCAGTGATGGGCGACTAGTTAACTAATTAGTTACTAACTAAAAGTTTAACTTTTTTTACTTATCCTCATAGTTTAATTAAATATAGGCCTAAATAGTTTAGTTAAAATGCTAATTTAACTGAAAATTTTTAGAATAACTAAATAGTTTAACTTAAACGTTTTAGTTGGTGTCCCGAATTCTCAATAACAGTCCCTTTACAAAATATTCTTTTCTGTGTCATTTTTCCAAACAAACTTGACAAACTTGTGTCCTTGCTGTCTAGACTAAGACTTCAATATTAAATAGACAATAATTAATGATTTCAATGGTTCATTGACTAGATTAGATTAGATAAATATACTTCTAGGCCCTTTGTGGCACCAAAGCGCCGCTGCAGTCAACTAAAACTCTCAAACATATATGTCTTTAGCTGAGATAGAAAGACAACACGGGATGGAGACTAGAGATGTGCGGGTACAGCAAAATGCATACCCTACCCGTACCCGTGGAAAAACGTTTTTACCCTACCCTACCCGTACCCGCTAGCGCTATACCCTACCCGACCCGTACCCGTAAGCTGCGTACCCGTACCCGTACCCGTACCCGTACCCGTAACCGACTTTGGTTGGAATTTGGAGTTTTTTGGATTTGAAATTTTGGACCCGTACCAGCGGGTGCGTTTACGGGTACAAGTACTACAAGGACCTGTACATGGACCCGTGAACCCGTATCCGTTCCTAGAGACTATAGAGAGGCAACAGTGAAATAGGGGCTACGAAATTGGGATAACTATTCATTGTAAATAGCACGCATGTTTAGATTAGGACAGATCTAGTACTTAGGAATCAGAATAATCAGTCAGCTAGCCTAAGCCGACATGAATGGGCTTGTTTAAAATATTTAGTAGATATCATTTATCTATGAGCAGGCATTAGAGCTCAAGTTAAACCACAAAACTTTACCAGAAGAACTTTCTCGGTCAAAGAGTCCTTGGAGGAGTCAGAGGACGCCATTATAGATTTATTACTGATGATGTCAGATTACGTCATCTGTATTTCCTTTATGTTTTCAGTAAGTAAAATGCATGCTGTCTGGCAAACTGAACGCGATGTACAAGTTATACTAATACCCTTTACTCAATATTATTTTTCTATTACTGCATTGCTAATTTGCTATAGTAGTGAGAAATGAAAATATAACTTTTCGGGTAAAACGGGTATACCCGTACCCGTAGCCGCTATACCCGTACCCGTAGCGCTGTACCCGTACCCGACCCGTACCCGTAAAATGTGTACCCTACCCTACCCGTACCCGCGGGTACGGGTAGGGTATACCCGCGGGTACGGGTATACCCGCACATCTCTAATGGAGACGCATCACGAAGGTCTGGAGAAAGAGAGTTCCACACGTTTTGTCCTGCGATCCTAAACGACCTGTCTTCCATTTTAGTGGATGTCTTGTGGAAGACAAGCTTCCTTGTGTCATCAGACCGCAGGCGTGTGCTCAGATTTGTCGAGCTGATATGTTCATGTTGCGAGCATCGTCTATGTTTTCATGAACACATACCTGATACATAGGAAATAGTTGTAAAATTAATTGCAAAAAGTGTAACTATATTTTTTAGTTTAGTTAGCTATTTTAGAAACTTAGTTTGCAACTAAAAGTTTAACTACTTATTTCTAGTTTAAATTTAGTATAGTTTAACTAATGTTTTTAGTTAGTTTCCCATCACTGTTGTGTAAGCTTATTTTATCACCTATTTTAGCAGTTAAATTTTTAAAATTTTAAATTTTTAAAACAGTTTAGTTAGCGGCTATTTTAGCATCTTATCAGTTCTCCTGACATAGAGAATTTTAAAATTGGTTCACTGTCGATACTGTTTGTTCTTCATTTAGGCTTGGCTACTGGAACTGTCAAGTGGTTTAACTCGGAAAAAGGATTTGGATTCATTGCAAGGTAAGGAGACTTCTGGTTATAGAATATCTGTCATGATAAATAATCGGAGGTTATGAGTTCACATTGCCGGTTTCAGTGGTCTACTGCTGCTATTGCTAACGCTATTACCACCACTACTACCAGTGGCGTAGCGTGACTTTTAGAGGCCCAGGGTCATCTTTGACATGGGGGCCCCTAACACTGCTGACGAGCAAAAATAGGGTCGTCACATCGTTTTTCGGAGGGCCCGCTTCTTCAGGGGCCCGGGTGGCTATGTGCAAAGTGCCCCCGCCCCCACTCGTTACGCCACTGACTACTACTACCACCATTAGGCTAACCAACACTTGACAGAATACAATTTTTATTTGCATTGAATTTCCGTTTAATGAACAGTGAAAGCTTTGTTTGGTGGTTCTTTTGTTACTAAAAGCCGCAAACAGTGCTTTGTTTTGTGACGGCACGAGCCGGGGGCAAGGCGTAGCGGAAAACCCAAATGCAGTGCTTAATCTAGACTCTGAACTCCGGGGGAAAACTGACAAGGCCGGAGGGGAAGTCAGCTAGGGGCTGCTGTTAGTTGATGTAGTATATCAAAATTTCCGAGGAATTTGAAATTTCCGGGGGAAAAGGGCATCCCCCCGGAAAAGGCCTAGATTAAACCCTGTCCAAATACTATTCTAGATTGTTTTTACAGATATGTGTACGCTTAGCTTAATCTTTTCTGCTGTCTCTTTTCCCGTATAATTTTAGATCTATCGGCTTTTATTATGATCGCCCCATCCAATTTTACATGAGCGCTTGCATAAGATAGGGCCTATTGCGTGCCTGAAACTATTTTTTTAAAACACTGGTCGCAGGATATACTTGTGGCATTAAACTATCAAAATCTTTTCTGAAATGCTTGCTAATTTGTTTCGTATCATTGTGAGCTTTAGCTTTAGCATGAAGCTTTGCGAAACTTTATATTCAAATCTTGTTGGATTTTTAACCTGGCTAAAGTTAGACAAAGTATTCCAATCAATTTTTTTTATGAATTGTCGTTTAAAATAGCCTATGATCTTTTGCAGAGATGATGGAAAACCTGACGTTTATTTCCATTACGTATGATTGAAATTTTCTCATTTAATAATGAATAATGAATCCTTACTAAAAAAAATATTTTCCTTCTTTTGAGGAATTAAATGAGCTTAGGACTTACATTTTGCTTCCTATGAGAATTTCATCCTTTCGCAGAATTGCATAAAAGCAGTCTGTATTTGTCTGAGAGACTTGGCGAATTAAATAGAACAAACAAAAGATGTAATTATGGTAGAAGCAGTTTTGAAAGATTTCATTTTTCAGTCATTTAGCATTTATTCAGCATTAAGGGACATTAAATGGATAGCAATATTTTATGTCTAAGTTTTTAAATTTTTACATTTGTGCTAAACAGATTTAAAACTGTCGCCATACTGAAATATATATATATTTAGTCGGCAGTGGTGGGAGGTAGGTTTCGGCCCATTGATGAAGGTGCCAGAGTGTCATTTACGTGGAAAACAACAATTAAAGGAGATGTAGCGACTTCAGTGACCGAACTTGGCGTTGATGGCTTGCCAGTCAAATTACAAGCAGACCTAGAAGTAAAGAGAAAGAAGCGTGGAGCTCATGCCTAAGCATTACGGCAAGTACAGAACTAGGATCCCAGAAGAGGTTGAGGTGTTAAATGACTCAGATGTGCGCAATACTATATCCTATAACGCACGAATATTGTGTCGAAAATTTATTTTTATTTTTATTTTTATGGGTATAAGTTACCATTATATAATAATAATATTGTACGCCAGCTGCATTGTCATAGAGAACGACTGCTAAGATTTGAATCTAAACCTACTCATAGTTCAAGCAATAAGAGCAGCAGAACACAGACAGGAGTGGAAGAAAGTGCTGGGGCTGTCACAGCGAGCGAAAGCGTCGTAACGGCTCTATACTATTGTCTGTTAATATCTTTCAGGGGAACAGAAATTGCAGCAATTATAAAATGTGTGCTTTAGTTCTCTAAATTCCACACCCGTATTTATGTTTTTTGAAATTGAATTGGCCCCGATGTGACTGCTATTTGTGGAGCTTTTTCTTATATCTATCCATTCATGGTGATGATAATATTAGTACATGTGGTTGGTGTTTTAACAACATTTGTGTCTTTCTCATAAGTAATGGATTCTCTCTTTTGTTGGTTTCTTTTAAAGAACTGAGGCTCCTGACAATTCTGCCGATGAAGATCCAGAAGCAGATGTGCCTCTCGTTTGTGCTCACTTCAATCGCAGTAGTTACCAATAGATGTTCAAATGAAATATTTACCTTAGAAACATTTCAAGCGCAGACATCAATTGCCTTAGTTGCATTATCCCTTAGTCTATTGATAACTATATAAATTGACGTTAATATGTTATTTGTTTAGCAAAATAAATACGCTGAGCAGCAACTAAGGAAGTTGTTCAATAGATAGTGAAAGGGTAATAATAATAACCAATTTTGGAGCTTCATATAAAGTGTTTGCTTTATTCATAACGAAAGAATAATTAAAAAGCCATTTTTGAGAGTTATAAAGCTGTTGCTATATATAATATATATAGCAACAGCTTTATAACTCTCAAAAAATATATATACACATATATATACTGTATATATAATATATATATATATATATATATATATATATATATATATATATATATATATAGGCCTATAGGTTATTTATGAAGAGTCGTGGCGATCTGAGGGCAACATTTTACAGTAGGCCTTTCGGCTTCTCGACTACATATCTTGCAAAACGGGATAGGGTAAAAATTACTCCATAAAACTAATCACGGAATATTTCAATTCTGAAGGAGATCAAGATGTCTGTCAAATAACAACCAGAAGCAGTAATTACAGTAATTACAGTTTTCAATAACAGACATGTGCAAAATTGTACATGTAAAACACGCCAGGGAACCAATTTTGAAATTCTCTATGGTTTCAGAATATTAGACCTAAATGCTTCGATGTTGAATGCGCAAGAATCATAAACATAGCAGAGAAAACTTCAGAAAACAGTAGAACGGGACAGAAGTAAAGGTCGTCTACAAGGCACCAAGCCATGCGAGCATTACGATAATCGAATCTTTGAACAAAGTGTATTTATGCACGTTATACGCGTATCATTGCTTGCTCTGATTCGTATCAAGTGCCTTTCTAATAGCAGTGGCGTTCCTATAAGCTTGATGTCACTCGGTGCGGAAATGTGGTGACAAGCAAATAAAAAAGGTTATATTTCCTTTCTGAAACGTGGTGACAAGTAAAAAAAGGTTAGCGTCCTTCTGGAGATGAAAACGTTGGTGAGTGACAAGCAAAAACAATTATTAGTTTGGTGTCACCCCTCTACTGGGTGTCACCCGGTGCGGTCCGCACCCCCGCAATCCTCTATAGGAACGCCACTGTCTAATAGGCTTACTCGCCATCAGGTTTCGTGCCGACAAGTAGAGCGACGACGAAGATGATGATTAAGCGCATGTCCGCAACGTATAAGATGAAAAGTAATGGTCCCAGGACCGATCCTTGCAGGGCCGGCCTTAGGTTTTGCGGGGTCCTGGGCGAGACGCTAAGAAAAATCATGACTAGCAGAAAAAAGGTCATCGACAATCGCCGCGGGGCCTCTACAGGTGCGGGGCCCTGGGCAATGGCCCGGTTTGCCCAGGCTTAAGGCCGGCCCTGGATCCTTGCGGGACTCCATGGTTGACCTGGCTCTTCGCCTCTTCGGAGAACATTGGTCCGTTATACACCATACAGCTTGTGTTCTGTTCGGCGCACTTTACAAACGGTCCTGGCCAATGAGTTCTGTACCCTATGCAGCTTTTGTAAGTTTTTCCCGAGGTGCTGTAAAGTACAGAGTTGCAGTAGTCTAGTGACTCTAGTCTACTGTTAACTGAATCGGTCATCCCTGAAAATTTGCAACCGTGCCTTCTCATACGCTGCACCTGAACTTTGGAACTCGATCCCAGCTACCCTCCGCACACTTGAACACTTTCAAACAATAAAATCTGAGTCCCCATTTCCTATAATTCCTGCATTATCTCCTCAAGTCTTCAGGTCTAAGCTTAAACCTTCCTTTTATTTAAATCATTTCCTCCATATCTGTAACAACTTAGCCTCACTGCCCTTCGGATGTTGGCTCTTGCCTGGCTGATTTCATACCTTTCCTATGGCTATTTTAAGAGAGGCTGAGTGCCTAAGAATAAGCAGCTACTGTTGTGCTGTTTTCCAGGGCGCTATATAAATCCACGAGATTTTACTTTGCTTACTTTAACCACGAGGAGGCTATTGAGGCGGCTGTCAAAATCGATGCTATTACGGATGTGATTGGGTATTCGAATCTTCACGAAGAGGTCCATCCATATAGGCCTAGTACGTACGCACTGAGGGAGAGGGGGTCGGATTTTTTAGATTTTCTTATGTACTCTACCGTCGCTATGTGCAACGGGGGGTTGAAAATATGCATTTTTTTCCGTACGTAAGCCCAGTGGCGGCTCCACAGGGGTGACCCGAGGGGGCCCATGCCCCCTATTGAGTGCCTGCCCCAGTGGCTCCCCTATTGGGATCCTATACTTAATACTACATACCTAACAACAAATGGTTGGCCCTCCATGATTAGGAAGTTGCCACCCCAATGGCCCCCCACTTGCCAAATCCTGGAGCTGCCACTGCGAAGGCCTATTATATGGATGAACCCAAGGTCAGAGTGGCGTTTATCTTGGCGACCACAGCCAGTGGCGTAGCCAGGATTTCCGAAAGGGGAGTTTAGGTTTTGACCGTAACCAATTTTCGAAAATGTTGACAAGCAGAAAAAGGTCATCCTCGTCTTTCCTTCGTATATTTTTTCTTTTTGCAGATGCTGACAAGCCCAAAAAAATTTGTTGTCTCCTATATGGCGCTTTAAAATTTGGGGTCGGCAGCGCCAAGAGGGGTTCTGACCCCAAAACCGAGTCCGAAAATAAAAAATGTATGGAACTACATCTTTAAATTTTTTGTCGGCAGCCAACGGGGGGGGGGTTAACCCCATACTCTCCACTCCCTTGACAACGCCACTGACCACAGCGAAAGGAGATCAAGCGTTTTTGTGGTCGACATTGATCATGCTTCGGTCTATCTCTAGAAGGTATATAGGCTATTGGTTGCAGTCCCCACTTTTTCATCCGAGTTTGCGCCAATGTGTGCGAATCCCATTAAATTATGAAACACCGCTCCACCTATATTGCAGTAGGCTATAACAACAGAAAAATTTCACAGCCTTAAGCAAAATTTTGGAAACCCATTAAATGTCTCTATGTTTTATGCTTCCATTAAATGTCTTTATGTATGTATGTATGTATGTATGTATGTATGTATGTATGTATGTATGTATGTATGTATGTATGTCTCAAGTTCACCTAAGAGAACCAAATTCAGTTACAATGAAATTCCTTTAATGCCATAACATCAAACAAGTAATTGGAATCAAAGAATTTTGTTGTAGGCCTACTGAGGAGAGATAAAACAGGTTTGACTTTACAGTAGTGTGCACGAGTGCGTGTGTCAGTGCGTGTGTCAGTGTGTGTGTACAGTACTGTGTATGTGCGTGATTCTAATGACCAAATATTGTTCAGTTGCTCCCAATAGCCTATTAAACATTTTAAAATGACCACCGATGAGTTGCAGCATGTATTTGGATTCAATACAGTGTAGGCCTATTATGCTGAAAAATTAATTTTGAATATTTTAATTAAGTATATGATTCATTCTTTATAAGATTTAAACTATCAACCATTATGCACGCTAAGCTGGAGCAGCGTTTATTCTAGCCATCTTGACATTGGGGGGGATTTTGAAATGTTTGGGGGGACAAGGTATGAGTCTCCACCTTTGGGGAGAAATTTCCATTCCCCAGCCAACATATAAAAAATTTGGGGAAATTTTAAAACTTTTTTTGTGGGGGGAATTCCCCCCCCCAGAGAAGGCCTAGAATAAACACTGAAGCTGGAGTATCCTTATTGTGGCAATAGCACCAAAACAACTTTAACATCAATAAAGAATAAAGATTTTCAAAAACTGTTTTTATCATTCAACTTCAAACAGTCGTGCAATATGTACTGTAAATTATTATGCGAGTCATTACTTTCCAGTAATCCATTTGCTACTGTCTTTCCTTTACAATGATAAATCATCAGCAAAATTCAAAAGTACAAGTCATGGCTCTCGTCAATATTAAATCTATTATGGTGCACTGTTATGCAGTACAGACACGGGACGCAAATTATATTATTAGACATTTACGGAATAGCACATCAGCGTTTAATCTAGACTCCTGGATTCCGGGGGGAAACTGACAAAGCCGGGGGAATTCTGCTAGAGGACTGCTGTTAGCTGATGCAATATGCCAACATTTCCTGGGGAATTTGAAATTTCTGGAGGAAAAGAGCAATTTACCCCCGGAAACGGCCTAGATTAAACCCTGTAGCACATACGTTGGTCTAACAGTCATTATTTACAATAAATTCCAAAGCCGAATTATGTCCACTGCAGAGAGAGCTGCACTGTTGCTGGTGTAAAAACAGACTTCGCAGCCAGATAACTTTACTCTGCAGAAGACAGAAATCTGGACCGAGCACTGTAGTGTGCTATCCAATTTGTTTTTGTATAGGGGGAGGGGGTATTCCTGGGCACTGCTTACTGACAGGGTCAGTCCTAGCAAAAAATGGCGCCCCAAGCAAAGCATACATTTTAGAGTACTCTGCTACTTCCCACTCGGACCCCCTGTGACATCACGGTTACCCCCACCCCAATGATGAATCAATCAATAATTATTATTTTATCTGTTCCCGAAGCAAAAGTTTTGAATTTAGATGAAAATGGGGTTGTAATCAAACTTCTTGGTAAAAATGACACGGATTGGAGCCAGGGATATTTTTACACCCCCTAACACCCCCAACGCCCCCTCCAATTTGAGGTCGACACCCCGAAAATTTGGTAATGTGACAATGGTATGCATACAAAATGCATACTAATTAGCTCCGGACCCCCCCCCAACAATTTGAGGTCAACACCCCTAAATTCACAATCCTAGAAATATCCCTGATTGGAGCCCCTTGGATCTTGGCACCCTAGGCAAACTGCCTGCTTTGCCTGTGCCCAGGGCCGGTCCTGCTTGCTGATTCCCCTCCACTGTTCCATTCTATACATAGCAAAAGCAAAAAATATTTCATGCTGCCATTAATATCTTGACTAAGTAATTCATAGTTAGAAATCCTGGTTCAAGGTTGAGACTTGACACCATAGATCATTCCATACAGTCAGTCAAGGAGTGGGTTCCAAGGTCTGGTGAACTTGTACAGAGTTCCAGAAGGCGCGCTTCCTGATAGCGGGTTTACACTATGACGCATAAAGGTCAAGTAAATCAGTAAGAGAGAGAAAGAGAGAGAGAGAGAGAGAGAGAGAGAGAGAGAGAGAGAGAGAGAGAGAGAGAGAGAGAGTTAGCAAGCATTAGAGCTACATGCAACAGTTTCATATTCTTGGACATCGTTGGCTTATTATACACCAGCTGACGGTAGGACTACTCCCTTTTGACCAACTAAATTACAATATCCAAGAGATAGACCTTCAGGCACATTTGAAGAGCTAGCCTTGTTCAACTTCTTGCAATCTATGGAACACAAATGCATTCATATTGAAGTTATGACTAATAATTAACCAACAACATCGGCAGCCAGTTTCAAATATAAACAGCCATTCAATCGGGCCCACAAAAGTTCTTGCGAATTTCTTAATATCAACAAATATTTTAACATGAGTGAGATTTTAAGCATGAACTGATTGCCTTAGTGAACAGACAAAAGCTTCTAATAGGCTTCTTGGCTCTAGCCCCTCGCTTTGAAAGGATACCATACGAAGGGGAATATGCAGTATAGGGGTTGGACCCTCTCACTTTTTCATCCAAATTACGCCAATGCCTTAGTTTAATATTCATAATATTTATTATCGCCTTTCAGCAAAAACTCCATTACACTCAACACATTGCATTCTGAGAAATGCAACTAAAAATATTAGGCACAAGAAGACTCAGTCGTTACAAAGTTTGCTTTTATATACTCACAACACTTTAGACGGCGAAGCACCACAGTGAAAATAGCCGGCTTTGTTGGAGTGTCCTTCTGCCCTCTTCGTTTCCTAGCATAGATGCCAATACCAATTGCGGATATTACGATGACAAATATAGCAGCAATCCAAATACACAGTGCCCTTATTCCACATTCACCGGGATCTGAAGAAAAGAAAACATTACTAATAATAATTCCACACATTATAATTACATTACAAAGAATATCGTTATAAACTAAGAACAGTTTGCAACAAATAAGGTTGTCTTTTTTAGATGTGCACACAACTATTGAAATATTTTAAAAGTCATCAACAAATATAATACATATATATATATATATATGCAGTATATATACACAGTGTATGCATATATATATCTACTAAACTTGCAATTAGCCAAACAGTTAACTATAAACCCACTAAGAGCCATGACTACACTGGTTTCAAACTAGTAAACTATGAGCAACAAATACTGTGATGACACACAAATGGCGTGGCAAAAATTCCCAGGTAACCCTAATTTATAACTGATCATCATATGAAGCTGATATGAGATCACAATGAGAAAGAAAACAGCAGAATATTACAAATGAATTAGCACCAATATTGAAATAGAACCTGCATCTTCAATAATCATCGCAGAAAACAATAAACTCCAATTTAGTTCAATAAAAGTATTAGCAAACAGTTTGACACTACAGAGTATCGCAAAAAACCGGACTATATTAAATGCAAACCTAAATGTGACTAGTCCGGTTTTTGCACCACCCTGTAATTATATTATCAAAGCTTTAACTTATTTTCACAAATAACAGAAATTATAATCAAAGTTGTATAGTATAACTTGCATAATGAATATTAGTCAATAGTTAGCAATTAATTGCAATTAAGTTCACATACATTTACTATTGGCTGAGGTATATGTAGGCCATACAAAGTTATAGTCAGGACTGTCTGTGGCATGTTCACAAGATCTGTAATTAAGCATTGGTCGATGTTTGACCAATATATTGCATGTGTAAGCATCTGCCATTGAAGCAGGAACATTGGCTGTACATATGGCATTATCACCAACTCTCTCTTTACACGCTGTATGGATGGTTGTCTTAAGTAAGTAATGAATACAGTTCATTTCAGGTTCTCCGTTTACTGTTATGTTAACCTCGCATTTCAGTTGAACTGTGTTTCCTGTAGCGTCATAGGTGTTGCATTTTGGTTCAGAACCTTCAGATATACAAACATATGCCAAGACTAAAGTACAAATAATAGTAAGACAAAATGGCACACACACTACAAAAAATTAATCCATCTTGATATTATTGCATCAAATAAAATTCACAGCAAATGCCAATGTATTACCATTGATAAAGGATGTCACAAACATTCATTTCAATAAGACAACACTTTTTCAGAAGAAACTTAGTCACTCGTCATTTTTTTCAAAAACAAAATAACTATTCTTTAAATACTGATAGCCTTGACTATTACAATTCCAACCAGAGGCGTAGCAACGGGGGGGGGGGTATATTGGTATATATACCCCCAAATCAGTCTACCTTAAACTTTTTTATGTATGGTTATATGTGGTTATATGTAGTTTATATGGTTTATAGTTAAGGTTTATACCCCCCAAACATTTATACCCTCCCAAATCAAATTCCTGGCTACGCCCCTGATTCAAAACACATTGAAATTATATATTAAAAACATAAAATGCTGAAAATAAAGCTAATAAATCTCTTTATTTTCTTCATACTTACCCATAACGATTAATTCAGCACAATATGCACCCTTTGACTTCTGACACTTGTAAGTTCCAAAATGTCTGACTCTTACGTCAGTTATAAGAAGGTCTAATTGATTGTATGGGAATGCATCAGGCTTTGTATATACTCGATACTGCTGATCGACATCATACGCCATTCGTTCGCCCATAAAAATGACTTTGTCTTCAGTAGGATTTGAAGGTGGGTAGACATACCAGCGAAATGGTACGCCTCCAGCACACTGCAAAACCTTGTCAGATCCAGCCATTACCACAACATTTCTTGGAAGATCTGATTGATACAACATCAATAGCATGCACCATATCAAAATTACCATACAGAGTCAATATTATGAGAAGAATTCTATGGTCAGTCAAAACAGTGTTATAACTAGAGTAAGGCTTACTTGCTATATTGTGAACATGGGCACCCACATACATTTTTTCAGAGGACATAACACAATGGTCGTGGTTAATATTTTAGCAAGGTTTTCAAACAGTGGCGATTCCACAGGGAGACCAGTGCCCCCCCCCTATTGAGTGCCTGGCCTCCCCAGTAGCCCCCATGTTGAGACCCTATACTTAATACTACATACATAACAACAAATGGTTGCCCCTCATGATTAGAAGTTGCCACCCCAACGCCCCCACTTGCCAAATCCTGGAACCGCCACTGCTTTTAAATGCAAAATTTAACAATTTTAAAAGATTGCTAGAATGCCAGGTAGACTCCGAATAAAATCAGGCTGTCATACTTTAAATAAGTAGTATTTCAGTGTAAAATATTGGTTAAAAGCCAAAATATAGTTGATTGCAAAAATAGATTTACATTTTCCAGGGGAGCTAGTGCCCCCACACCCCGATAAATGGGCGCCCATGATCGTGAACAGTGCTGAAGAACTTCCGTATTATTGCGGCATTGCCAGTATAGTGTTTTATGCTTTGCACAAACTCTGGATATGACAAACAAATAAACTGATTGGTTGGTTGTCAGTATTTGTGCACCACAATTTCAAATTTTTAAATTTCGAATTTTGAAATTAGAATTAGGCCAAAAGTCTGTCAAAATTGTGGGTGCTGAGCCCCTCACTGCCTATGCGAATATATGAAAGTCTCCGAAAGGACAGTGAATTTTAAAATTATATGCTCTTATTTCAGGACTGCTTACAGGCCTACAGCTAAACCGACTTCGAATCTAGCCAACATCCTGATAGCTCTGCCCTTGAGAACAGGCCAGCGCTGACACAAGATCCGCAAATAACAGGATGGTCGATAAACAGTATAATAATATTATAATAAGCGTTGCGCGATGAAGCCTATGACCTAAAATGTCCGCCCCTGGATAGCATATTGCTGCGAAGAATGCTTAAATTACCAACGTTTCTCGCTTGTTCTTACCAACGCATTTGACTCGCTCAGACGTCAAGTATACAATCACGATTAGAATGCTCGCAAATGCCATTTCTTGGTCAGATCCAGCATTAGAACCTTCGAATACTCTCGGCAAAACCGTCCCTGTATTGCTGCTTTGGCGTATCTAGCTGTCTGTAGTCCGTTGCCTAGTGCCTCAAGCCGAGACCTACCGGGGCTACCGATATCGCTGGCCCCGGACCTACTCAAGCCCTCAAATGTTGGCTAACAGCATGCAGTGGGCTATGGTTAACAACTTAACAGCCAATCGTCCCAAAGTCCGCATGTTTATAGGCCGCGTCTAAACTCTAAAATGACGTTTATAGTTGTGCGTATACACTGTACAGCAGCTCGATTATGTGCATGTGGACAATACTAGATTTATATAGGCGAAGACTTTTGTGTTGGGGGTTTTGCCATAGGCTGTATTGCACAAGCAGCGCGCCCTGCGCTAGCGACATTGTGCAATGGTCATTGTGCTTTGTGCAATATTTTTTACAACATTACGTATTAATTAAACGTAGAAAGGCAAAGAAATTTTGCATAGTCTAGACTGTATATCAAATAATATAGGCCTAATCATCGAGTGATTCAAATATTCTTATTAATAGGGCTACCAGTAAAAATATTGAATATGACGATTAAATCAACAACATAGACCTACTTTTAGAAGATGCTAGTACGGTATCGCCGTGCAAATTGTCTTATATGATGCCTATGTAGCGTCACTGGCGTGTTGTTCTCTTTTGTTTTTGTTACCCTTGCAAAATTTGTAAACTTGTTCCGAAATCCAGATCCACAGCTAGTATGTCGACTATATATGTCCACTCATTATAAAAATTTAATTGCACATCAACATTTGCAAATGGTCAATCTGAAGTCTGTCACGCAGTTTTGTTCACCTTTACCTCGTTGGCGATAAGTCATTCACTTCGATTCATTTTTGTCGCACATCGTCTGACCGGGGTTTAATCTAGGCCGTTTCCGGAGGGGAAAATTGCCCTTCCCCCGGAAATTTCAATTCCCTCGGGAAATTTTGGCATACTACATCAACTAACAGTAGCCCCCTAGCAGAATTCCCCCCGGCTTTGTCAGTTCCCCCCGGCTTTTTCAGTTTTCCCCGGTGTCCAGGAGTCTAGATTAAACACTGTGTCTGACTCCGCGAGCAATTTAGGCCTATTCCAGCTCCAGTTTTAGATTTTCTTAATTTCGCTAATGAGTCCAAATGAAATTTCCGAGCATTAGGCCTATGTCTCTTAAAATAATCCACTTTCCACAAAGGCCTATTCCAGGCTTTTCTAGTCGCGAACTCCCCAGTCCCCACTTGCTTTAGCCTCGGCACAAATTTACATATAACAACGATGCCGTCATCTTCAGAAAAGTTAACTTATTTTTGACAATTCTATACGTTGCTCAAGTTTCGATTCAACTATTTCGGTTTCAACAGGTTCTTTCAGCCAAGCGGATTTAAAAGTAGAGCCCCCCCCCCACTGACAGCTCTATTAGGCTACACTTAGTTTGATCAAATTCATCTGCACACTTTCGCCTGGCCTTTAAAATAAGATCATGTCCAGCTTGCTATCAATATAAAACCAGTGGCGACGACAGACGTTTGAGAGTGACGGGGGTTTATGGCGAGCACGTTGAGTGGGTCTGGAACGACTTTTACTTTTACAACATTAGAATTCGTTAGAATTCACTATTCCACGCGCAGCCTAATGAGTGCATTAAATAACTTTTAAACAACATTTTTATCTGTGCGATAAAATTTCTTGCAAATAGTAGCATGGACGGCCTTGGCGGCTCCCAGTCCTCCGATGCACGACTACTTGTTATATAGATATATAGAGAACTCTTGGTACTTAGACTAGTAGAGCCGATCCTCAACCATCCCCTACCCACTCACAAAAAAATTTATCTGCAATTTTGCATGAATCTCACGGGTGGCTCTGATGGCAAGTGGGGTGTTCAAAGCCCCCACCCCCTCGTGGCCTCGTCACTGTATAAAACGACTGCTTTCATTAAGATACAATCCTAAAACGGGATTTAAAACGTCTGAAGTATCATAAATTTAATGAAACTAAACTTCTCTTTCGGAAAGTTTCGCCCTCTTAACTCGTAAGCGCAAACCTCCTCAGTGGGGCCTACGTCCTCCCTCGGGGGTTTGGGCTTGGTCTCAGCCCGAAAATGAATAACTAAATACTTTGTGACTACTAAAAAAGGTCATCACCGTAATTTAGGGGCGCAAAATATAAATCTTACCCCGGGCGCCGAAAACCCTAGCTACGGCTCTGGGTGAGACCACCGTAGTCCAAAATTTCCGGTTAGGGTCTTCTACAGAAACAATACCTACAGACTCTTCAAATGTTTCGATAGCCTAATCCTCCATAAATTGCATGCTTGTATTAAAATGATTAGTGCTTTATGAAACTTCTATCCAAATTTTAGTCCACAATAAGTTTGAATGCAGGGTCACGGCATTTTGCAAGGCCGCTGACATGAGTCGCACAGTTTCTTCGCATTTAAATGACATTCTCACTTCCTTTGACCTCCATCAGCACGGTTCCTTTCCCACCCGTGACAAGGGGCACCTCCTCGATCACCAGGTCAAATTCAACAATTACAGTATATCGAAATGTTCTCCCTGTGAAACTCATTTATCTGATCACACTGGTTTGCCTGCTAAGATTGTCTTTCCTCATGAGATGCCACTCTCATATAAAACAGTCATATTTCGTCCATGATCTAAACTTAGATACACTGTAGATAGATAAACATTTATTGGACCACCACATGAATTTATTATTATTATTATTATTATTATTATTATTATTATTATTATTATTATTATTATTATTATTATTATTATTATTATTACTACTACTACTAAGACAATTTCTATAACTTTACTTGTATTTAACTTGAATTTAGTAATATGTCGTAAATATAACGAGTAAGTAAAACGAAGTGAGTGTTCCAAAGGGGCGCAGAGGGTTAGGCTAACTCTGACCTGCACTCAAGCATGACTTTATTGCTACAGTATATAACTATGTAACTAGGAAACAATTTAAATATACTAGATCAATACAACAGAGACAGCTTCTGAATCAGCAATTCAATTTACATCCGTTCTTCTTTTTAATATTCTTGATACTCTTATTCTGTTAAAACTGAAAAGTTTGTATCCCGACCACCTCAACCGTGGTTCAATGCTGAAATTGCTGAGGCTAAGAGGTGTCGCAGCAGCCAACTGGAACAACGATGGAAATCTTCTCGTCTACCGAGTGATAAGCAAAAATTTAAAGAACAACGCAAAATTGACCGTGAATTTATTTCCTTTGCCAAGTCCAACAACTTAACTAATCTTGTCTCACAAAATTCCTAGATGGCTCCTTAGACATTTTTTTAAAACAGAGGACCCAAGAATTGGAGACTCGGCAGTGGCGGCTCCACATGGGGGTCCCGAGGGAGCCCGTGCTTCCTTTATTGAATACCTGCCCTCAGTGGCCCGCCTGTTGGGACCCTATTGTTATTACTACATACCTAACAACAAATAGTTGACCGCCATGCTTAGGAGTTGTCAATCCAACGGCTCCTCCCATGCACTTGCCAAATCCTGGAACCGCCACTGAGGCTAGGGCCAAATGGCCCCGCTGGCCCCCTCTGTTTGGCCCTGCATGTCAAACGCCTTGCAGCGTCGCTATGCAGCGGTCGGTTGCGCATAGAAGATCGGATCAAGAAATGATACTCCACAGAGTCCACATAGTGGACATGTCGCGAACTCTGACTCTCTCGCCACATTTTTCTTAAGTAATCTTAAAAACTCACCTATTCACCATCGGGTATAGGCCTATATGTAGTATTGTAAAGCGCTCTTGTCTTTGGCCATTTTTGACATGCTTACTGCGCTATAGAAATCGTCTAAATAATAATAATAATAATAATATAATAATAATAATAATAATAATAATAATAATAATAATAATAATAATAATAATAATAATAATAATAATAATAATAATAATAATAATCTCATCTAATCAATATTAAATTTTGTTTGGTACGTCACGTTTTCTTGTGCCGTCTACGTGTGCGTCTACAAGTCCTATCATCACAAATCCTTCTACGAATCTACGGTGTCTCTGCTCTTTCCTCCTTATGCATGTGGCCAAAGTATTGCGCTTTGAGAGCCCCGATGTGGCTCGATTTACGGTAATTCACAATTGGCATTGGGCGATACTGTGGACCCCAGGGTCTTTGTAGTCTCTTTTCTTTCTTTGGCGTCCAAGACTCACAGCCATAAGTTGCAACAGACGAGGGACTTTAGCAGACGTATACAGTAGCTTCATCACAATGCTGAACGATTTGCTTAGGCCTATACTATATTAAGTAGGTGAATTTTTAAATTTAAACAATCGCATTCCTCAGAACTCTTGAGAATTATTATTTTTTAAAGAATAAGTAGTATTATTTACTAGCATGATATACACGAGAAAATAGTAGGCCTATTCGCTTAACGCTTCTGGTTTTGAACTTTAAAGCCATATTTCATGCAGAAATGTTGCATTGAACTGACCATAAGTTACATACTGCACAACTAGACTTAACTGTACATTCCTTTAAATAAGGTTATCTGCACGACGTAGATTTTTGTACGATTTAATAAGCGACAGTGCAAGAATATATAGGCTACATCGGCGCATTACAATACATCGGCCCGTTACAGTATTGCACGCTGCTGGAGTTTCGACTTGCAAAAGTTAAAAATTGACGATGCGTAAACTTCGTTTCTGTTATTAATGGCTACACTGACAATGAAATCACTGTGCAGAGACTGGAGTCGAACTTCTGGACCCTTGAAACTCTGCTTCTTCGTCTGTTGAACAAGGCTTATAGGCACACAGCAGCAATTAAGATACCAGTTCAATGCCGCATCAGTTATACAGATATACCTACGCAGCAGTTCAATGCCGCATCAGTTATACAGATATACCTACGCAGGGGCGTGGCGACAGGGGTATATCGGTATATACCCCCTCTTCAAATCCGTCTGTAGGCTATATAATGCAGTTTATATAACATATATATATATATATACAATATATAACATTTAACACTGGCCCTTTTGATTAAATGGCCCGGCATGAACGACCCCATCTTTGGCCATAGGCTTATAGCTACAACATTTTAAGAGTAAGCGTATAAGATTAAGGAGCTACTTCGGTGCTTTTTTGAAAGCGCTATAGAAATTAACGAGATGTTACATTACATTATAATATATACACTATATATTTAACACATATAACAATATATAACCCCCAAATTTACACCCCTCCCCAAAATCAAATTCCTGGTTACAATCCTGGACCTACGTACAACATGGTGTTTACAAGGGGAAGGGAACGCTTCTTGTCACTGATTAATGAAGAAACAGGAGGGAAAAGAGGCAGGCAGCGAACGAGATGGCAGAACGGAATTTTACGAAGCAATACGAGTGAATATGAACGAGCTAAAGGAATTAGTGGGCGGAAGATGGCAGAGTGGGTTACGCGCTGGAGCGTCACAGGCTGACGGAGCGGGTTCAAGCCCCCGTTAGTGCCCCTAGTGGCTTTCACACAAGCAATAATGCCTTCTAAGCCACTTTAAATCATGCTAAGTTTAAGTTTAATGGTGAAGAACAGAGAAGACCGGAAAACATATCCATGGTATCAGCAGGAGTCGACGACAACTTGATAGAACATAATGATGACGATGAAAGAAGAAAACTAAAGAATTTTCAATCCTCTCTCTGGTCTGAACCCCTCCCGCTGATCCGAATCTCTGATACCACCCCCTTGTATATAAAGCAGGCTAGTGCAGAGATTACCATTGCTTGGGTCGATCCAAGGGTTTGGTTTGGTTGGTTTGGGTCAGACTTTTCCATATTTATGGTCAGTGGCGGTTCCAAGATTTGGCAAGTGTGGGCCGTTAGGGGCGGCAACCTTTAAGCGGGGGCATACATTTGTTGATAGGCATGTAATAGCAAGTATCGGTCCCATCAAGGGGAACTGGAGAGCAAGTATTTAATAGGAGGCACGGGGCCCCCGGACCCTCAAGTGTAACCACCCCTGTTTATGCTGGGTTTGGTTGGGCTGTGTCAGAAATAAGTCATGGCTTAAGAGATTACAATGCATTCCGGTGGATTGGGTTTTGTCGGGTCAAGTAACCCTATTGCCGGCATGGCTCGGATTGGGTTGGAGATTTGATGGGTTGGATTCTGAAAAAATTGACCAATGGCCTTCTCTGGGTTAGCGTGTCGTCGCGAAAGAGGAATCGAGCTCTTGCGGCGTCCGAAATTACTCGTATTAATGTGACAACAACTATACAACAACTATACAACAACGCTGTGGATCTGCAGTCATCACGTTCGTCTCATGCCCTCGTATGGAGATTCGACAAACTGTGGATTTGCCGAAAGATATGTTGCTGTTGCTGTCGCAGAGCCAGCTGATGTTCTTGGTGCTTGTGGTGTTGTTGTTGTTGCGGGTATTTCTTCGTACTCTTGAAAGGTCAGAGAAGTGTATGCAGAAGGCGCTGTTTCGACTGGCGAGGATGTCTTCCTAGCCTTTTCGTAGCGACCTTTATCTGCCAGCGAAATGCCGAGAATGTCAATCGAAACTCGAATTCTTTAATTAGGCTATTAGTTTTACGCTTTAGAAATACGCATGATACACATTTTCGTTAAATGTCACGTACTATAAAATACGTCATTCAGAAAATAGTACTGAAAATGTTCTTATTTGCAATCAAGTTATCAATATATGAGATAAGTAAAACTAAGCGGTCAACCTGGCGTCAATTGTAGCAAAATAGCAACGCGAAATTTACACACATCCCGCATTAATTTTCTCGTATCAATTGTATTCCAAAAGTTAAAATAATAGAACACTTGGCAACCGATGCTAAAATCAGATAGGACCTAGGCTTAAAGGTGTAGGTCCCTTACCCTCTATCGATCTACATATTTGTGTAATCAAGGAAAATTTAAGAACCTTTTCTTGTAAAAGTGAGTCTACATCACGGAAACTATCCAGTAATGTCACTGGTTCTGATGTAAGCGCTTAGAAACTTGGGTATAGAATGTAGAACGTAACGGTGTTTAAGAGGCGAGGGCCTTTTTTGCTTGTCAGGAAAAACGGAAGATGATAACGTTTTTTTTGCTTGTCAAGAATGCAACCCCCTCTGGAAGTCCTGGCTACGCCACTGTCGTAGTTTGATTCAACACGTCAAAATCGTTCACAAAAGAAAGCATTATCGTGTTGTTGACTTGAAACCAGCATCGCTTTGGAAATATATCATTATACTATTTATGTTAATTCTGCGATAGTGGCAATAATAAGCAGTGCTCGAATTGTGAGAAAATGAAAGGGGGGGGGGGTCATGGCGAGTATTATCAGAGACAGTCCCACTGCCTTATGTAAATACCACTGGTATACCATTTTAAAGGGGGGTTGAACCCCCCCCCCCCCTTCGACCCGCCCAGCAATTCGAGCTCTGATAATAAGTCTAAGCAAATCCGCTTAAGTCTTTCTGCTGGTTCGTGCACCGTGTTTCTATTTTCCGAAATGAGCAATTAATGCTATTAGCCTATCACATGCGTCGGCTCATGTTGTCATAATGGGTCTAATAATGTGACTTCGAGTGGGTTACCAGGCATCAGCCTCGTGTGATAACCACTATAATTACTCTCTACATTCACAGCTCAGTAGTTATTTTAATCCATTTGTTGCTTCAACTGTTTCGGCATATCGTCCAAATTGTCCCATAAATTCAATACACTAGCATTAAAATATTTTTCTTGGTTCCATACTTTCTTTGTATAATTTACATTTGAGACCTCTAGTGCTACTATGACGTTCTAATGTAAAGAATGTTCTCCTGGCTATAGGTGTATGAAGCAGCTTTTGCTTTTCAAGGGCGTAGCGAGGAATTTGATTTTGGGGGATATAATGTGATTTGGGGGTATACATCTTTAAAAACTTTAAAAATCTTAAAAGACACATTAAAAACTTTAAGGTAAACTGATTTTGGAGGTATATATACCTATATATCCCCCGTCGCTACGCCCCTGTTGCTTTTACTTTAATTTAAGTTGCCGGTTTGCAGTTATTTAACCGACTGGTTCCGATCATGTGAATCGTTTTCTCCCTCGTAAAATAGACTATAGGCAGATCAGGATGAGACTATAAAACCAATAGAATATATTATGTTGTTTTGTAGATCGAGAACGTTGCCACGTCAAATTATTAAATTGAGCCAAAAATAAGCAGCTACTGAATACTGCTTCCTACGCATAGACGGAAGACTTCCTCAAGACTTATAGCATCAGCGTAGCCACTCCACCATTCAGTCATGGAGAGGTCGTCCAAACTGGCGAGCAGCTGGGGGTAGGGGTGGCATCAGGTCGAGGGAAACGCTCCAGGCTTCAAAGAGCTTAATTGAGAAGACAACTTTTTTTTCATTGCTCGTCAGCACTTTTGGAGCTTAAAATGTTGATGTATACTACCCCTCCCATTCTGGAATCCTGACTACGCCACTGACGCCTAACATGCTTTTAGCATGGACTCCAGTCTCCCCAGTTGTGAGTTCTTGGTGTCGCCAATTACATGCTTACCAGGTGGCGTAGCCAGGATTTCTGGACGGGGGCTTTTGATTTTCGGTTTTTTCGGAAAAATCTTGACAAGCAAAAAAGGTCATCTCCGCTATTTTCCCTCACAAGTCCTAACAAGCAAAAAACGTCGACACCTCATCTATTTTTTCTCTCACCAGGTAGGCCTACCGACAAGCAAACAAAGTTCGTCACCTCTTAAACCGTTGCATTCTATAGCCATGGGGGTTTGACCCCCAAAATCGCGTCCCAAAATTAAAATTGCATAGAAACTCATTAAAAAATTTTTTCCGGCAGCCAAGAGGGGCTTTAACCCCCAAACCGCCCTTGGCTATACGCCACTGTGCTTACCTCTTCCACACCTTACTTTACACGCGAGACAAACGACAGCAACGATTAGAACGAGGATAATGGCGCCGGCCGCAGGAAATCCAACCTCGACCATCAGCTGAAGATATTGGCAATGCACTGCTTCGTCCACTACAAGTTCCATTGCTGAAATATGCGTACAGTAGAACTTCGATATAACGTACTCGATTATAAAGTATAATCGGTTGTAACGTACCGCAACGTACGGTCCCGCTATCGTATTGGCTATAACGTACTATAAGCTTATATACACTGTACAACGGATATAATTAACGTGCTAAACTTTACAGGCCCGCTAAGTGCAGTAGAACTCTGTTATAACGTGCTCAATTGCAACTTTTAAATGTAAATCTAGTACGTAATGTCCGAGGTAGGTTATATCCAATACCGTCCAATACGGTAGAGCGTCACGCAGGACCGTATACATTGCGGTACTTTATAATTGAGTATACGTTATTACTGAGTCCGTTACAACGCAGTTCTACTGTACTCGTACTCTACTGTACTGTACTCTACTGTACTGTACTCTACTGTACTGTACTCTACTGTACTGTACTCTACTGTACTGTACCGCAATGTACGGATCCGTGCGATGCGCTACAGTTTTGGACATAACGTACCTCGGATATAACGTGCTAAATTTTACAGACCCGCTGAGTACGTTGTAACGAAGTTCTACTGTATACTTAGGCGATATGTTGCCGAAGTAAAGTAACAGACAACCTGTAGTGTTGCTCATGTTTGCAGCAATATACTGTAGCAACTTGTTCGCGAGCGAGCAATTACTGATTTGAAGTCACGTGACGTTTTGGGTGAGGGTTGAATGTAAGAAAGTTGTCAAAGAGGAACAGGAAATACAAGCAGCAAACTTTAATTGTAGGCTATAACCATGAGCAACGGTGAAACTATATATGTATCAAAAGAAAACCCACCAATTATCATTATTTTGACAAGTATATTGAGTTTAATTTCAATTTATGGTCTTCGCGAGGAGTGTTTTGTCCAGGCTTCAAGCCTTGGGGGATGGGGGGGATTGACTTGGGTGGAGGGGAAGAGACGCAGTTCGATGCAACAATTTGTGTCAGTGTTGGGGTTTTGGGAGAATTTTTGTGGGTTTGTTAGGAGGAAATTTCCCTTCTCCTCCCCCGTATCAAGCCTGTATAAAACACTGGGGGCTCTTCACAATTAGAACAAGGCAATTTTATAAAAATGCAATTCGAATACAATTAATTAATTATTATATAATAATATACTAATATATGATGTCATTAGGAGTTTGGTGGCCGAACAAAATCAGCAATGATAACATGTGGAAAAAGACATCCCAAGAACCGATAACTAAAGAAATTAGAAAAAGGAAATGCAGATGGCTGGGGCATACCCTTAGAAAACCGACCGAAAACATCACAAAACAAATGCTGACAGGGAAAAAGGAAAAGAGGAAGACCACGAATTACATGGAAAAGATCACTAGAAAAAGAACACAAAGAACTTGGATATACCTGGAATGAAATAGAACAACTGGCAGAAGATCGAGAAAATTGGAAAGACCTTGTACGCGGCCTATGTTTCATGGAGAGCGAAAATGGCTGAAGAAGAAGATAATTATGATGTCATTAAAATGTCATCATTAGACCTTTTGGTACTTTCCCGTTATCCGGACCCCACTGAAGAAATGCTTAGGAAAGTACCGAGCTGTTTATAGTCTAGGCTCATAAATGGCGATCCCACCTGCAGGATTGTCTCGGACGTCTGCCGCGATAGGCCTGACGGGCGGATACTTCCAAATGTACGTGAATTCTGGTCTGTTCGAAGCATGAGTGCATGTTTTATAGCGTTGCAGTGGTCTGTGGTTGATGCGAATGATGCACGTGAAGTTGTCCTCCTCCGACCAATCGGATGCCGCTGTTGCTCTGCAGACGACAGCCGCTGCTGATCCGGAGTCGGTCGAGTTCTTGAGACAGGTGGTCGTTTCTGCTCGGAATCCGTCGGAGTTTCTTTCGCAGAGCATTTCCGCTTCGCCGTTCGACGACATGTTGAAGCCGCAGCGCAGTTCCGCCGTTCCGTTCGAAGTGTTTTCACGACCGTCTCGGAATTCGCAGACTGGTTCAGAATCTTAGAATGCAATAGACGAATTTGTTGCGACTCTCTAGCATAGACCAGAGGATGATGTCTATGGGTTACGTCAATCCATGGGCAGTGTTTAATCTAGGCCGTTTCCGGGGGAAAAGGGAAATTGCCCTTCCCCCGGAAATGTCAAACCCCCCCCGGAAATTTTGGAATACTACACGGACTAACAGCGGCCCCTAGCAGAATTCCCCCGGCTTTGTCAGTTTCCCCCCGGAGTCCAGGAGTCTAGATTAAACACTGTCCATGGGGTCAGTGGCGGCTCCACGTGGGGGGATGAGTGGGGGATGTTGTTGCTTCCACCTCCCTCCCTCACCGGACTTCTTTTCTTTGCTTGTGAAACCTATTTTTGGGTAAGGGTCTCGTAAAAGTACGGGGAACAACTGCAGATGACTATTTCTGCTGTTCAACCTATTTTTCAGTAAAACTGTAAAAGTGTAGTAAAATTAGGGGAAAATTCTCTTTCTCAGCCTTTTTCGGCAAAATTTATTGATTTTTTCCTTCTCTCTTCCTCCCCCACCAACTTCTTATGAATTCATTCCATTCCCCCACCAAGAAATCCTGGAACCGCCACTACATGGGGTGGGTTGGATTAGGTTGAGTCAGACTTTTCCATATTAATGGTGGGTTGGGTGAAAAAAGTTATATGGTCTAGGAAATTGTAATGTATCATGGTGGGTTGTGTTGGGTTGGGCCAAGTAACCCTATTACCGGTATGGGTTGGATTAGGTTGGAGATTTGATGGGTTGAGCTGGACTGGGTTCTAAAAAATGGACCCATCGAATATCTGCTCCAAAATATAGGTGACCAGCCTTTGTATGCTTTTCAGAGGGAGGGTCAAGTCACTGCGAATTCTCGACGATGATCATGATTATGAAGAATAGATGACGACGACCGATGATGATGACGATGATGGTGGTGATGATGATGATGACGATAATGATGATGATGATGACGATGATGGTGATGATGATGATGACGATAATGATGATGATGATGATGATGATGATGATGATGATGATGAAAGAAAGAAAGAAAAAAGAAGAAGAAGAAGAAGAAGAAGAAGAAGAAGAAGAAGAAGAAGAAGAAGAAGAAGAAGAAGAATGATTCAGATGTAATGATTCGATTGTCTAGTGTTTGCCATCTTACCGAGAACGATTAGCTCAGCGCAGTAGGTTTTCCCCGTTCCCGTTCCCTGGCATTGGTAGGTTCCGGCCAGGTCTGACTGTACGTTGCTAACCAAGAGATCCAGCCTTCGATACGACTGTCTGTCCGGCACAGCGAATACGCGAAAGCGATCGTCGGCGTCGTAGGCCATCCTCGTACCCATGTAGATGACTTTGTCCTCGTTTAGGTTTGAGGGAAGGTAGCGATACCAACGAAATGGTTGCACGTCCGAACAGTATAACTGTACAGCCGCTCCGCCGATCACGACCACATTTGCCGGAAGATCTGTGTAGAACGCGTTCAATAGTAGGAAAGACCAGGGTGCGATTTGTGACCTGGAGCAGTGGAGGGGGGTATGTCGAGCTTGAGGGATGTAGTTGTTGGGAAATGTAGCAGTGGGGGATGTAGTGGTGGGGATGTAGCAGTAGGGGATATGCAGTTTGGCAGTGGGGGGGGGGAAGATTCCCGCTTTCCCCTCCCGCAAATCGCGCCCTGGGAAAGACACGTTTAATGGCGTAGCTACTAGCCAGGATTTCCGGAACGTTGGTTTTTTGGGGGGTTTGACCATGACCAACCTCGGAAAAATCTTGGGAAGCCAAGAAAGGTCATCTCCTTTATTGTTTTTCCCGACAAGCAAAAACAAGGTCGTCACCTCATCTCTATTTTTTCCTCCCACGTGCTGACAAGCAAAAAGGTCGTCACTTCTTAAAACGTTATATTCTAGAGCCAAGGCGGGTTGACCCCCATAATCGCGTTCCAAAATTAAAAATGCATAGAAACTCATGAAAAATATTCTGTTTTCGGCAGCCAAAGGTGGTTTAATCCCCAACCCTCTTGGCTACGCCACTGGACACGTTAGAACTAGTTCTGGAGACTCGTTTCATCTATAGATTTCGAATTATGGCGTGACCAGGATTTCGGAAGAAGGGGGAGGGGACACATCGACATTTCTAATTCTTGACGAGCGAAATAAACGTCGCCGTGTCAAGATACAACGCCTTCAACCTATTTCGTCCATTTTCGTCGTTTTCGTGCTACCTACCCCTACCCCCACCCCGAACTACGCGACGGATTTCAACAAATCCCACGGCCTGTATCTGCCAGTAGGCCCTATAGGGGCGCCCTCCGCCCCCTCCCTCATCCGTGGCTACGCAATGACTTTGAAAGCTTCAGTCGATTTAGTGTCAGAAGCAGGGATATTTCTAGGATTGTGAATTTGGGGGGTGTCGACCTCAAATTGGGGGCGGGGGTTCTCCGGAGCTAATTAGTATGCATATTCATACCATTGTCACACTACCAAATTTTGAGGGGTGTCGACCTCAAATTGAGAGAGGTGTAAAGAGAGAGAGATTTGTTCGGGGTGTTGGGGGGTGTTAGGGGTGTTAGGGGGTGTAAAAATATCCCTGTTCAGAAGCACAGGTGTAATTGAGAGAGCAATTGCCGATGGAATTACAGTACATGCGCCATTGTTATGAATGCACTAAGTGTTATGACTGCTATCGTATGTTAATTTATAAATTATTAAGTCATTAGTAAGTAAGTAAGTGCGTTTGTAGATGATAATAATACGTAGACGTAGGCCTAATTGCTGAGGTAGAGGTTCCCTAGCCTAATCGCTTTCGAGCACTGCATGGGGCCGCGCTAAACTCCGGTTTCAGAGGTAAACAGTGACGCAGGCGGCTTACTCATTAGTCTGAAGTAGTTTGAAATTGCCTTCTCTACACCCGCGTTTTACCTTCGCAGCTTGAGGATGAAAACAATCTGTCCACGCCTAGGCGATGGACGGACGGCTGTGGCCGCCGGCACCATGTCTCGATCCAGGGATGGGTCACCCATCCGATTACAAGCCGCGCTCAGCGTGCTTAATTTCGGTGTTCTTATGAGAACCGGCATAGTGTATTATAATGACTCCCATATAATAATGACTTCACAGTCATTATTTTATATATAATAATAACGGGGAGTCATTATTATATAAATACAATTATGACGGGGAGTCATTATATATATATATAATGACGGGGAGTGATTATTATTATTATATATATATATATATATATAATACTGACCAGTGGCGGCTCCACCGGAGGGGCAGGGGGGGCCGTGCCCCCCCTATTGAGAGCCTGCCCCCCCCCAGTGGCCCCCCAGTTGGGACCCTATACTTAATGCTACATACATTAAACAACAAATGGTTGGCCCCCCATGATTAGAAGTTGCCACCCCAACGGCCCCCCACTTGCCAAATCCTAGAGCCGCCACTGATACTGACTGGGGAGTGACTATTATATAGAGAGTTATTATTAGCCTATATATATATATAATTATAGTGATGATGGGGGAGTTATTATATATATAATAATGACTGGGAGTTATTATTATATGGGAGTTAATATGTTATGCTACACCGGTCTTGCAACGCCGAATAGTCCACCACGTAATTAATATAAACGCTAATAAACAAGTCCAATGACTGAATGACAGAACGTGGCTTCAATAGCGCAATGAATGCACTGTAATCAACTGTCCTGTATCGGCAATGAAACTCATAGACATTGCAAGTGCAGGCAATAGGCCTAAAGTATATTATCAAAACACTATCAATGAAACAATCAATCGCTTAGTATCGTAAACAGCAAATAAAGTGCAGTAACGGTGCCTAAAGCGAAATCAGTGTACATCTCGTACAGTATCAGCAATAGGTATGTAGATATTTTAATGGACAAGCAGGAGAAGATGAAAAGACACAGGATGGTAAAAGTGCATAATTAATTATTTAATCGATTAACGTCATGACAGCGTCAACTGTCAACTCGTGCCCAGCCCATCACAGCTGTTATTACTCTGTTCTGAGAAATAACATATCCATAAATTCATATCGGTGCTGGTTAAGAGCAAGTTCCAAAGGCGGATCTAGGGGGGGTGCAGGGGGTACAGATGTCCACGGGCGCCGAGGTGAGGAGGCGCCAAAATTGGTTTAGAGTAGAGAGTTCCGCTACGGGTGATGACTGTTTTGCTTGTCAGGGTATTCGCGAAGTTGAGTAAAGGGGCGCCAAATGGGCAGAACGGCGCCCTTTTTTGGCTTCTTAAGATTTTCGTCAAGCTGAGGGGCGCCACCAGTATATTTTGTCCCCGTGCGCCGGAAACCCTAGCTCCGCCCCTGTGAGCAACGCTGCATAAGCAAAGCGTTTCGGCTATTTTGTGTCATTATTTTCCCATAAAACGGGTTAATAATATTAGAGAAATAATCACGGTCATGGGCACCCACACATTGGGACAAGATGTGGCACTTCCCCCCCACCCTCTGAAAATTCAAATCTATTTTTATGACTAACTATATTTTAGCTTTTAACCAATATTTTCACGATAAAACACTACTTAATTAAAGTAGCCTATACAACAGTGCCTAATTTTGTTCGGATTTTACCTGGCATTCTGACAGTCTTTTAAAACGGTCAGACTTTGCATTTGAAGCCTTTGCTAAAACGTAAACAGTGAGTCAGTGACCAATGTGTTTTCCACCCCCCCCCCCGGAAACAGTTTTATGGGAACCCATGATCACAAACGTTAATTCTGAAGCAGAATATTTGAAAAAATCCTACCTTGACAGTATGTGTACGTTAACGCAAGAACGAGCAAGAAACCAGTTGACGACATATTGGATCTACTATTTCATTAACTGAACGACATATCCTTTTTCAACTCTTTGAAACTCGTGGGTTTTCTCGCCAGAAAGTAAACCTAATATAGCCACTGGTCTACAGTAGGTAGCCTAAACTTTGGATGGCATATAGGCCACTCTGGATTCACTACAACTGCTGGAAACGAAGAGAAAATGTCATAGACAGCAGCTTGCTCATTCTAATAATTAGGCCTGGCCTATACCATTACCTAATTGCTCAGCATCAGGTTACATCCGTGAAGCAGAATTAACCATGCTCGTAATGTGTTTTCAGACAACATAATATATAGGTTTAACGTATTTAGCGGTTGTTCTGACTTTTAATAGGTTTAATTTTTTAAATTGTGTTTTGTCTATTTGCTTTCTTTAGTTGCAGTAAGTGTCTCTCTCTCTCTCTCTCTCTCTCTCTCTCTCTCTCTCTCTCTCTCTCTCTCTCTCTCTCTCTCTCTCTCTCTCTCTCTCTCTCTCTCTGTCTCTGTCTCTGTCTCTGTCTCTGTCTCTGTCTCTGTCTCTGTCTCTGTCTCTGTCTCTGTCTCTGTCTCTGTCTCTCTCTCTCTCTCTCTCTCTCTCTCTCTCTCTATATATATATATATATATATATATATATATATATATATATATATATATATATATATATATATACACAGTGGCGTGCAGTGGAAGATGCGAATTGGCATTGCCAAGTCAGCATTTAGTGAGCTTACGAACATTCTAAACAAAATCAACAAATAACATTGACAACTAGAATTAATGTGCTGAAATCTTATGCGTGACCAATAGGCCTACTGCTAGGCCTATATGGCTGCGAGACTTGGACAGCATCCAAAATGATGTGGGGAAAAGTTTAAAACTCGCGGCAACTGAAATGTTGAAATGTGTGTTTTGTAAAGGATGATGAGAATCGGATGGAAAGACATGGCGAATAACAACGAAGTGTTGGTCAAAGCAGGAACACGAAGGAGCTTGATGGCAACAATAACAACAAGACAGATGGAATTTTTGGTCATATAATGAGGAAAGATGGAATAAAGAGGTTTGTTGCAACAGGAAAGATTGAGGGGGAAAGAGATAGAGGAAGACAAAGGAGAAGATATTTGGACAGTCTATGCTACAGTGTATCTACAGAGAGGAAACTACGGAATAATTGACATCATTCGCACAACAGAAAAAACACAGGGAAATGGAGGTCCATGATCGCCGACGCAGTCAACCTGCATGGCACCTAGAAGAAGATACAGTATTACAGTGGCGTAGGCATATATATATATATATATATATATATATATATATATATATATATATATATATATATAATATTAAAATCCTTATTCTGTATGTCTGTTACCTTCAAGCGTTCTCATTGGTTGACTATTGGTAGACGGTTTAGTCCTTACGTCGCGATGCGTTGGTGGGCGATGTTCGAAGACGACGTTGCTATTGGTAACAATTGTTCGTAGTTTAGCACGGTTTAGTCGAGTCATTGCAGCGTCAGAGGGGGGCGTGCGACGACGTTGCTATTGGTAACAATTGTTCGTAGCTTGAGGATAACGTACATTTTAACGTACACAAAAATACGTGTACAGCGTCACAAATGGCCACAGTTGCGTGATTTTAACGTACATAGGCCTAATTATTACGTGGCGCAGAGCTTGGCTAGGTGGCGTATGTACATCATCGAAACGTTGTTCAGCATGAATTCAATGATTGGGTTTTAGTATTATCCTGCACCGCGAGCGAAGCAAGCGCGAGCGAAGCGAGCATCTTTCTAGTATATATATATATATATATATATATATATATATATATATATATATATATATATATATATATGGACAATTAAATAAGCTTAGTGAAAAGACACAACAAGCGGGTATGTCGTCTAGGTCCACTGATGATGGAGTGACCAATCATCCAAATATTAATTGATGATTCAATGATTCAGTGAATCACTGATGTGTGGACTGAATGGTTGATGGCGCGTACGTATGCCTAAGTGATTGGTTGATTGATTGATTGATTAAGCGAGCGAGTGAGCGAGTGAGTGAATGAGTGAGTGATCATCATCATCATCGTCGCCGTCATCATCATCATCATCATCATCATCATCATCATCATCATCATCAGGCTTTTGCCTCACGACCAAGTAAAACTTAGCATGAACTTAGCATGATTTAAAGTGGCTTAGAAGGCATTACTGCCTGTGTGAAAGCCACTAGGGGCACTGACTGGGCTTGAACCCGCTCCGTCAGCCTGACGCTCCAGCACGTAACCCACTCTGCCATCTTCAGTTCTGATGCATTGCGTCGCCATCTGGCGAATATGAACGACGAATCTTTTGTCAAACAAAATTGAAAAGTTTACTTGACGACGACTTTTTTGCTCGTGAAGACTTTTTGGAGACAATTTACTAAATTTTTCAGGTTTGTCACGATTTTTAAATGAATGTTATCATCTTTTTTAGACCTCTTTGCGAACCTGGTTTTTCTGGGGTTTTAAGGGCGCAATCTGTTTTTTTCAAAAAGTTCACTGGCAACACTAGCTGTGAGTGTCACTGAGTGAAACTCGAGTCTTACGCCGAGTGTTACTGTCTGTTAAGTTGTTAACATTAAGTGGATTTAATTCTACGTAAAGAAAACGATGGAATTCAATTTGGGCGCAATTCTCCCAATAGTCTTTGCGCTTTCTGTGCTTGAAACTCTTAAAACTAAAGTACTTGGTGGTCGTAAGTTGACCCGAAAGGGTTTTGCTATTAACGCGATGTTTCCGTACTTTCCATCATAGTCACAATTAATAATACAGTAATAAATAATAATAATAATTATTATTATTACTATTATTCAACGCGATCGTGCGTAGCATTCAGTTTTTCGTGTAGACTAGAGAATGTCGTAAATGAAATAAACTTTAAAGTCCGGTTTCGAAATGCTAGTTGAGGAATTATATAGCGGCGTACTTTTTGTAACAAAACTTTGCCTAGTCTGGAAAAAACGTGTCACAATATAAATCTATTTAAGAAAAAACAGTTATTTTCTTTTATTGGTCCAATAGTTGCTTCTCCAGCTGATCTGGACTCACCCTGACTGGAGCTAAGGCCCAGCTTGCAAGTTTATTCTGTGTTCGTTGTAACCCATCCCCAGATTTTCTTTAAAATAAAAAAATCAGAATCTGGATTGTGTAGGTATGATAGTCAAATGTCTTTATGGTGAGTCATTCATGCTGGGAGTGAAATATACCATTCTTCTTCTCAGGTGCCATGCATTGCTGCGTTCGCGACCGTGGACTTCCACTTTTCGCGATCTTTGATATCCCTCAGCAGTTCAATGTTGCTGTCCATCTCCAGTCTCTCTCTTAGTTTGTCTGTGTATTTTGATTTTTGTTTTCCTCTTGATCTTTTGCTCTCCACCATGCCTGTAACTGCCAAGTTCTCGAGTCCCTCTTTCCTCATCAAGTAACCAAAAAATTTCAGCAGTCTTAGTTTGATGGTAGCCATCAGTGTTTTTTCTTTTCCATCGTCTAAAATTTCTCTATTGGTTCTTTTATCCGCCCACAGAACTTTTAGCATTCTCCTATAAAACCACATTTCTGCAGCTTCCAGTCTCTTTTTCATAGCTTTTGATACGGTCCAAGTCTCTGTTCCATAGAGCAGAACTGACCATACCGAGGAGACATATTGTACTGATCGCTTATGGCGTGACTTGAAAATAGCTTTTGCGTTATTTTTACCAAAATAGTTTCAATTTAAGATACAATAATATTAAAAATCAAGAGCAGGAAGATTTATATTGTTACAAGTGAGCTGATTTACTTTTGATTTGTACTGATCTCTTATGGAGTGACTTGAAAATAGCTTTTGCATGATTTTTGAGCTGCTAGAATTCAGCCAGATTATTTGGACTGCTTTAAAGCCTGTGTGACTTAATGCTATAAAAGCACTGTGACTTAATGGTGTGACTGTGACGCTGTGACTTTGACTCAGTTCTGTAAGGGCGCCCCACCGCCTCATGGATATACCAGCGGTTCTCAACCCGTGGGCCATGGCCCAAAGGTGAGCTGCGAGAGGCAGCCTTGTGGGCCATTCTGATGTCTCAAAACAGAAAAAAATAAACAAGTATATAAAATAAAGTTAAGAATGTTGTCAGACAAGGTCGTCAAGGAGTTCCCCACCCTTTTGTTACCTAGAAGCAACACTGAAATTGGTAGGATAGCTTTCTCTATTTCTGGCCCAAAATCATGGAACTCACTTCCCTTGGCTGTCAGATCTTCCACAGAATTGAGTATTTTCCGATCTAGACTTAAAACCCATCTCTTTAAATTAGCATATCCTCCATAGCTCCGCCTCGCTTTCTAACTGACTGATTCCTGGAATGACCCGGTCTTTTGCTGATGGATTTGAAGTACCGTCATTTGATACCTTTAGAGTATTGGAAATTGTACTATAAAGGTGCATTATTATTATTATTATTATTATTATTATTATTATTATTATTGTTTCTTGTAGACTGTAATTTAAGAGGATGGCCCCTCTTGAAGGCCCCTCTCGAAGGCATTGCTGTTGCTTCTTTAACACCCTGAAAAGTCTGACAAGCAAAAAAGGTCATCACCTTTTTTCACACTTGATCTGTACTGTATATACGCCACTGTTTAATTTAACAGGTGGGCCGCAAAATTTTGTAAAAATTCAAATGTGGGCCATGCAGCAAGGGGACCTGAGAACTGCTGGGATATACCGACCTTTGCCTGGCTGACCATTGCACTGCCTACAGGTATTTTAGGAGAGACTAAACACCTAAGAATAAGCTACTACAGTGCTACTTTCGAAAGCGCTTTATAAATACACAAGGTCTTACTTACTTACTTGCTTAATTACTCAAAGTGCAACTTCTCACTGCAGTTTACTCACTTTTTACATCTTTATGCCCTCTGGTCACAGACTCATACCATGCACTTTACATGTGAACGTAAATTCTATATATTGCATTTTCAGAGGCTGGCTTTGACTTGACACCACAGAACACAACAACAATAGTGGGGCAGCCATTCAGTTTCAACTGTTCAACAGCAGCTTTCTGGCCAGAAGGAATAGATTGGATTTTTTCAAATGCCTCTGTTACAGATTATCGTATTTTTCAGTGCCAGAGATCTGATAAGTGTTTCCTTAACAACAATCTTGACAGCAAGACCTACAAACTAGAACAACCCAATAATTTGACTAGCAACCTGATTGTTCTACAGGCAAATCCCATTAATGCTGGAAAATACTGTTGTCAATACCCAAATGGAATGCGTGGCAATATGGCTTGTGCTTATGCCACAGTGAAAGGTACTTTTATTCATTATTTGCTTGTGGTTTTAAATTTGATATAGTATAGAAAAGCATATATATCAACATAGCACCTTTTTTAGATGGGCATTTTAAAATGTGCTTTGCTGCCAGTTAAAGCTAAACACGAGCTGAAGATGGCAGAGTGGGTTACATGCTGGAGCGTCAGGCTGACGGAGCGGGTTCAAGCCCCGTTAGTGCCCCTAGTGGCTTTCACACAGGCAGTAATGCTTTCTAAGCCACTTTAAATCATGCTAAGAGCCGACGATATTAAGATATAGTACTTTTTCCACAAAATCCAAGCCATTAAAATCTAGCATTTGATGTCAATGATGGACTTCAAGAATAACCATTTGCATGTTAGTGACATTGTTTACAATTTTATTGCTGGCTCCAGTTTATGCAATTGTTACATTGGCTTTGCTGAATCATGGGAACTTTTTCTATATAATCTCTCTTTTATCTGTACTTCAACTAGTTTTTGATAACCATACTGCTGCATAATTTTGTATTACTTTCATTTATGTATAGTTCAGCATTGCTAATAAATTAGGAGTTAGAAACTTGTTTTATTTACAGTAAGGTAACGGTAAAGTTCATCCGTAGGCTCTGTGCCCGTAGGTGCCGGTGCTGATCCTCGGTTTCATGACCATCAGCCCATAGGTGGCCAAGCCATTTATCAGCGGATGGTGGCCAGTCATTCTGCCGATCCTATGGTTACCTTCGCAATGTTGCCATTTCTCCTCATTTTACCATCACGAAAAAGGCTGAGTCGACCTTTAAGGCTCCTGCGGGACTCGAACCCGCGACCTCCTGCTCCATCATCCAACGTTGTTACCACTCTGCTAACTTCCCGCCCCATTTATTTACAGTACTCACTTTTATCTGTATTTTAGGTGAACAGACTACAATAATGTCTACTACTGGACAAACTGCAACAGGATCTGCTACTGGAAATTCCAGTAAGAATATTTTGAATTTACAAGTTTTTTCAGTTGCACCAGTAGGTTTCCACAGTTTTCATCCTTCTGTACTCCAATAAATATCATAAACTGAATAATAATCCAATATTATCCAACTTATTTGCTGCTTATTACCAAATTTGTTCATTACTAGGTTTAACATTTATCTCAATCTCGATTTGCATCTGGTTCAGTAGAATCTTAACTTTATTAACTATACCAAACTAACTTTGGTTTTACTTTTCTAATTTTTCATTTGATGTAATTATAATACTCACAATAGAAAGATAAGGTTACAGTTTGGCAGCCAGTCACAGCCAGTGTCATTGACGAAAGGGAAAGCAGCAAGACAGAATACAAAGGAAAAGAGAAACCAAAAGAGACACAATTTAACTAAATATTTGACAGTAATATGCTCTTTGCTAATTGAAATAAAAGAGATATTTCTAAATTTGAAGCCTCCTAATCTGCATCCCTGCCTCCCTGCATCCCTACTAATCTGCATCCCTGCCTCCCTACTAATCAATAAGGCTCCAGTATTGTTTGATCAGTACTGTCAAAAGCTTTCTGTAAATCTATTAAATAAGTGTTAATTTGCTTGTGAATGCTTTTCTTTTTCTTTCTGTCTTCTTGCCTTATACACCAGCTTTTACTGATACTTATTTCAGATTTATATGCATTGATCGTAATTCTGGCAGCAAGTTTGATGCACTTATGTTGATTGGTGCTGTATTGTATTGGAAGATACAACACTAAAGAGGTATTTATATCAGATATGAATTTCATTTTTAATATATCAATTATTATTCAGACAATTTATATAGCGCCGTCGTATGCATGGCGTCTACCAAAGTCAAAGGCGCTGTACATATTTAACATTCATAAGAAGTCGCAAATAAATGTGTCTTGAAGTTCTTCGCGAATTGATCATAGGAGTTCGACGAGGTTACAGTGTCCGGTAGAGCATTCCACAGCCGCGGATTTCCCCTTACAACCGAATGCTTGCCAAACTTTGGCGTCTTCGCAGGAGGTGGGACTGCCAGAAGAGCACGGCTGCAATGTATAAATGAATATGTATACATGGTTTTGCTGTATGAAAAAATATATTATTATTGCACAATTTTGAATGGATATAATACATAAACAAAGCTCCCAACTTCAGTTCTTTCTTAGATTAATCCTATGCATGAATTGGTGTGACACTATCTTGATGCAGACCAAATAACCAAATTTAATTAGCGTAGCCATGAGAGGGAACAGTTGTCTGGCCTCTTTCCCCTATTCAGTCTAGGGCCAGTCATGAAATTTGTTCAAAACCCGTGTGAAATTTTTGGGGAGCGTGATTATTGACTGAATCAATCAACTTAGTTGTTTTAAAACAGCTTTAGCCACTCTGTGGCAGATCACAATTAAAGGCTTGAAAGCATCCACCAGGGTTCTCGATTTCATTAATATTTCTCGCGAATTTCAACAGCTGGGGGCAAAGCCCCAGACCTCCCTGGGTAGCTCATAGCAGTCTTCCAAACCCCCTAGTTGGACTAAATGGGATGTGCATGCCATAATAGTTTTCCTTATAATGTAACCCAGGATCGACCATTATCAAACTTGTTCATTGATATTGGTATACAGCTAGTTATTTCTTTAGTTGTAAATCTTTTGTAATTTATTTCAAGTTCATAAACTGATTGTAAGATACAATTACTGCAATCATTTCAATGAATATTTGGGTAATTTTTAGTAATTATTTTTGACATTGACAAATGTAAGAGACTGTTAGGTTAATATCATGGTAAACAAATTTTACTGACTTTTTAAAAATGTGTGTTGCAGTCAAAATATTGAAAATAAGAATGGAAATGACATGACTACATTGCAAAGTACACAACAATGGTATGTGGCAAAGACTTCCATGACGTGAATCAACATGTTCTCTTCTTTTGTGTTGGAGCTTTGATTTTGCAAAATATGGAAAATATGTCTTATATTCAAACTTATGATGTATAAATTGATTAAACAATTACTTTAATGAGGATGTTAATCATGGTATTTTCTATAAATAACCACCTTGTAAAGAACTTTGTAAAAATTTGTTGGTGGTACAGTATATGCTCATTTATTATAGTATTAATCTCTGCTTGCATGCTACTGGCTTAATTGTATCTACTCGGGTTCTTACTGTTTATTCTTTAAAAAGCAGTTTTCATAATTTTATGTGAATTGGCTGCAATATTTTGTGTTTTGCTCTCAAATTTTTTAAGAATAGTAATAATGTATGGAGTTCTGGTGAAGGTATATATCTGGCAACTCTTGCCTGCTGTTAAACTAGAAAAACGATGGACGTGTTAACATTGTGTGATATTTTGTTATTTTGTACATATTTGTCAATCTTGTACACATCTTTTGATGTGATGTTATATTTAGGGAATGACCAGATGGGTATTTTCACAGGATATTGTATCCAAATATTTTGGGTTATTATTTGCCAAATTCGAAGCAAATATTTACCACACAGGATTAGAATGACCCTAACTTACTACCTACTAAAGTTGCCCATTACCTGTAGTCACTTAATACTTGCTAGTCATTTACCATATGCAGCCTCAACTTTGTGACGTAGTTCCGGTTAAATTTAAGTTTTGTGGGAAATTGCGGGTGCATTGGATAAGTTACATTTTAAAGTTAAGTTGCTCTTCATTAAAATGTCATGAAATGTGACGATAATATTCGGGTTCGGTAGTTTTGTGACATAAGTATTTGGCAAATCCGGATATTGCCAAATGCCACGGAGTATCCGACCAGAGCGAATGTCCGGAGCCGTTTCTAGTCATTCCCTAGTTATATTAGTTAATTGTATGTGCAGCATTTTTTGCTCTTTACGAAAATGGCAGCATGGTTTGATCATAGCTGGTTCAATGCATTTATTCATATATTGTAATAGTTTTAGAGCTTATTGATGTATTTGCTAAATTGCTACCTTTGTGTATGTGAACCAGGATTTTATTCTAGGGAATGGAGATTGTGCATCTCAGGTGTTGAATGATCTGCAGAGCACTTAAGTTGTGAGGAAGAGTTCGATATTATTGAGTAGTATATAAATTTTTACATTTTTCAGTGGTTAAAACAACTAGAAATTGTAGATTCAGAAGCATACGAAAACTTCTTGTGACACGCATTTTACTCAAGTGATCAAATTGAGCATTAATTTCATTTTGTGAAGTACTTGATTGCACAATGCATTAGCGTCGCCACGGGGGGCAAATGGGGCAACTACCACCCCCCCCCAACCTGCTCCAGACCACCTACCAAATTTCGCGCAAATCCGGTGAGACAGTTTTTTGTGAAGGGGGTAGGGGTGGGTAAGGAATCTGACACGCCAGACCCCTTTTGCCCCCCAACCAAAAATTCCTGGCGACGCCACTGGCAAAATGTAATGTAATAGAACATTTATGCAGAGCCCACTGGTAGCGATTCCATGTTGGGGGATGACTGGGAATGCATCCCCCCACCAAGCTTTTCTTTTTTTTGGCTTGTCATCAGCGTTTGATGCTGGGAATCTGTATACAAACTAGAGCTGATGATCTTTTTTGCTTGTCAGCCTTTTTGGGCAAGTTTTATTTACATTTGCTGGGCAAAACACTGTTAATTACCTTTTTTTCTTGTGAACCTTTTTCGGGATTTCATTTCATCCCCCTACCAACAACATCCTATAAATTCATTGCATCCCCCACCAGCTTCCTAAAAAATTCATTGCATTCACCACCAAGAATTCTTGGAGCCACCACTGGTAGAGTCTCTTTTAAAAAGTCAAGTAATCCCCTGCAAATCATCATCATCTTCTCCTTGTTCATGATCTGAAGTAAGGTGACAGCATGAATTTCTTTTCTCCAACCATGTCGATCCTCTGTCTTCTTGACTGCTGCTGACATCTGCAGTCCTGTCCACTCTTCCACGTCATCTACCCATCATCTCCCTGGTTGCCCTCTTCATTTAGTTCCCGGCATCATTCCTTGTTCCCTGCATTCCCATTATATTCCCTGCAAATACTGCCTGCAAATATTCTGTTTTGACTACACTTGGTTGCTTGAAACAAGAGTGATTGAAGTGTTAATGCAGTACCTCTAAGGATTAAGGGCTACACTTTTGTTTGTTTTCTTTTTTGTTCTGCTTCCTTCTAGTGTTGTCAGTAGATTGACTTTTCTTGTCATTTGTTGCATTTTAAGCTACTAACTACACCCATTTCAGGGTAACTGTTTTATATCTTATTGTGATACTCAGTGCCGGCTCCACCGGGGGGCCCGTGCCCCCCATTGAGTGCCTAGCCCCCCTGTTGGGACCCTATACTTAATGATACATTAAACAACAAATGGTTGCCCTCCCCCCATGATCAGAAGTTGCCACCCCAACGGCCCCCTCTTGCCAAATCCTGGAGCCACCATTGGTGATACTGCATAACATTTTTAAAGTTGTCAAAATAGCCTTATTTTCTGCAATCATGTATAACTATACACTGTCCAGATAATGGTGCTTTTACTAAAATCATTTTGTAATAAGCATCTGTAATAACCTATGCATGGAATTATGTTAAATTTTACATCAACTCTCGTCTGTTTGTTAAAGGTTGGCAGTTTCATGATTATAATATTGATAAAGCTATTTCTGAGATAGAATGTTTTTCTTTGCTAGCATAGCCAAAACTTTGTGTACAAATGTGATTTACAAACTGGTGATAGTTAATAGCACAATTATGTCAAATGTTCAAAAGCTGATACTAAAGGAAAGCCTTTCGATCAATAATTGTACCTTCTCAGTATCTATTCATTGATATATATACGTACACTTTGGTACTTTCTATACAGTGTTTGATGATAGTGACTTATGGTAAATCAGGGTGCAGGTTAGAGTTAATCCTGTGTCGTTTTGGAACCTTTATTATTGAACTTTTTGTTCTACTCTTAACATCTACATGTAATTGCTGTACTGTACATTTCCAATAAAAATCTATCATATATATGTATATATAGCACCAATTTATATACGTCTTGAATACTGATGGTACTAATACTAGGACGGAGAAGTCACCTTAACTATAGGGCGGCAACGGTCAATTTCACTGCCACAGCTATACTATGCACAAATACATAGTTAATTGTAAACCTAAATTTTTATGGATTGCACATCAAGATTATGTGTAGGGTTCCATTAGTCTAAGAACCATATTCTCACTCAACCTTTGTCCTGGTGTACTTTTTTCATCCTTTTCAAGTTATGGAAAACCATTTACAATGTACAAGGTATTTGGACTTGACATCACAAGCCAACCAAAATGCATTTTAGAGTTGTGGTGCCATTAGCACGTTAACTAAATAGCTACTGCAGATGTGCAACATTCAAAGTGTAATATTCAATGGAAGTCATTTTGACCACAACCGTTCTTCTAGGTATAATGATTCAAAATTCAAGTATGTGCAATATTTGTAGCATTGTGCATAGCTCAGAAATATAGTAAAAGTCATAATAAATTATAACATATCTAAATATCATTAAAAGTATAACAGTTAAAAGTTCACCAGCGGTCAATTTGACCACTCCCGTTATTCTAGTGTTAAATGCATATGCTTAGTTGTAATTATTTTTATTGGTAACTATTTTTAAATTGCCAAGTTCACTCAGAGACGTCTACTGAGTATGGTATAAGTTTTCCATTTTCAACTTCTTTCTGTAGCTGCAGATGTTCGTTGACCATACTGAAAAACAGATTAGATAACAACATTGTAGTAAAACGTTTTAAAAACGACATTCTAAGATGATTGTTGGCAATTTGATTGTTTAGATTGCAAATTTAATAATTAACAAATATGTTTATTCACAAGTAATGAACAGAAAGAAGAGACGATGTATAACTTTCAGAAAAGTGAGCAGGGACTGGGAATTGTTGGTAAAGGAAAAGCTAACCATTTCTGACGATTATAAAACTTCTTTAGCATCATTAGCTTGCCCACTAGAATAGCAACTTTTTCCATTGTACGTATCCAGGTTTCTCTATTTTGGGATGGTTTCCGAGTGGAGAAGTAGCCAATGCCGAGTGGAGAAATAGCCAATGCCGAGTGGAGTGAGGTCAGATGGAATTGTTCTGGTCCAAGTGGCTTTTGGTCTAACCACATTCCACAGATCTTTTCCAGGACTCATGCAGGCCAGCAGTTACTGTATGTAGGGCTGTGGAATGGTCATCTGTCACTACAGATCTAGCAACATGCAAAAAAGCTGCAGTTGCCGACAAGAGATCTGATTGGAACTTTATTCTGCAGCGTTTTAAATATCAATATTTAACATGTGGGTGGTGTAAGGTTTCCTCAGATATTACGTGCTAAATTTTACTGACCCGCTAAGTACATTATAACCATTATAAAGAGGTTCTACTGCATATTTTGAGAGATGGCTCCAGTAAACAATTGACGTACGTGTATCAAGCAAAAGCCTTACCAGACATATCCATCTAGGATTTTGGGTTTTTCTAGAGAGTCACTACTGAGACTGTCACTTTTTGTGGAACAAGAGCTGATTGAAGCTGAGCGAATAAAGAAGTACTCTAAAGAAATAAAAATAAAATTGCTCTAGCAACAAAATATGAAGTTAAAACAATTCAAACAATACATCCAATTTAGAAATAACCTACCAAAAAGTGTAGACACCACCAGAATGTAATATTTTAGACCGATTTAAATTAGGGAACATTAATATTCAAATTTAGATTAGCTCACTTTTCTACATATGATCAATGAAACTTATTACTATAACAGCGATGTAAACCAATTCTATGTATTGTTGATAACCAACACTAGCTAAATGTTGATTATTATAGGAACTCCACATAAAGTCCAAAGAAACATGAAAAGCCAATAACAGTTTGAAATAAGCTATGGCTTCACCTATCTAAGATTCAGAGTGATTAAATTAAAGGTAGCATAATATAATAATGTCATCTCATCTCACACTCTCACACCCGTTACATCAGTCATCTCTCAAAATCTGCAACCACACTTTCTCATACGCCTCACCAGAACTTTGGAACTCAATCCCAGCTTCCCTCCATTGTCTAAAACATGGTCAAATGACAAGCTCCACATCCTCAGTTCCTTTAATTCCTTCACTATCTCCCCAAGCCTTTAGGTCTCAACTTAAAATCTTCCTATTCCAAAAGTCATTTCCTCCATAGCTATAACAACATGACCCGCTGCCTCATGGATACACTGACCTTTGCCTGGCCGACAACCCACCTTGTCTATAGCTATTTCAAGAAAGATTAAGCGCATAAGAATAAGCAGATACTACTGTACTACTTTCCAAAGCGCTATATAAATTTACGAGATTTTACTTACTTACTTAATATATTTTCAATCACTGTAAGTGCATCAATGCTTTACTACAAGATTACAAAGATAAAACAAAAATGAGTGTGGTGTAGTGGAGTAGTGTTTAAAAGGTTACAGTAATGCTGCCAGTCACAGGTTCAAATCTGACACTGGTTACTATGCCATAACTGTGGATAAGAAGAACCCTTTGTCTGTGAGGTTGGTGATGGGAAACCGTTTCAATTCATCTCAGTTCAGGTGGTGTACACGTAATTCCAAATTGACTTAACTTAGGGCAGAGACTACTGTAATCACCATCAATAAGCATCAGGATGGGATGAACTCCAAACCAAAAATGCTAACAGGTTTGCTACCATGCAATATTTCTCAAAGCACAACTTACTTCTAACACATCTCCCACAAAATGCGAAAACTAGTACCAGCATGCTCAAAATAATGAGCAATGCAGCAGCAATAATCAGACAGGTAATTAGCACCATCCTTATTGAATTTGACTGCAACAGCTCTAAAATAACAAAAATGGAATGAATTAAATGCAATATGAAGATACAGAAATCTATATAGCACCTATACTCAGAAAACACTTGTATGTTTGACAGCCAGTATGTCATTTAGAATACAGCAATGGGACCTTTTGCCATCTACAAAGTTGATCAGCACCCCATGAGTCTGGTTCACTGGGACATCCTCAGCCATAAGGCAATATCCTCATGTATGGACATGTGGTGCTTTCTCCGTTCATTATTGGTGCATACCGGTCTTTGCATGTAGTGATATGGTGATAGAGTTAGTCCAATAAATGTTTAGATCTGTCATTGACAATTCAAGTAGAATATCTCCAGTTTCTTTGTTTTTGATGCCAGATGGTGTCTAGCGACCCATAAACGAATTATAGCTAGGTTAATTATTGTTTTTGCACATGTATGGTCTTCAGCAGTTGTAGGAGGTCAACTTACTGCCCAGGTACAGGAAAACTTCCACTGCTTGTATCAGTCTGTTGTTTACAGGTGTCGTGCTGATTTGTGCTTCAGTATCAAAGTCTTGTGGCCTCGTTATGGACCACAACAGACTTGGTCGACAGATTCAAAGGTGGATTCAGTGTTGACATATTGAATTGTCTTTGCAGTTCTGACAGTAAGCCAACTGCTAGGATCATCTCAATGGTGACTGGCCAGAACAATTCATCCTCTGCTTTGATTGAAATAGTTCTGAGAATTCCAGCAGAACATGGGAAAATACCGAAGCCAGTATCGAGATTGGTTAAATTGATGAAATTGGTCGGCAGCTGATGCATTTATTACTTGCTCTCCTTCCATTGTTGAGTGAAGTGACAATGACAGTGGTTTTCACACAGGCTTACTTAGCCTCCTAAACCACTTTAAATCACATTGTATTCGTTGGCATGCATTGATTGATTTAACTGGCTCTGTACAGTAAGTAGTCTTCATCCCATCAAAATGAATCCAGACTATATTCTGCTGGTGTAACAGCTTGTGTGTTGCACCTGATATCCATTTCTTTTGTTAGTCCTGTTGATGTCTGATAATCTTGCTGCAGAGGTGTGCACGGTGTGGCTGAAAGCAGCCCAATATCCATCAGGGTCCTTGGCAAGATCTTTCAGTGCCACAAATTGATTATGTACCGTAGGCCTAGGTCAATGGTGCACTAATCCCGATGCATGCCTTAGTTCGTTATACATCCGACGTCTACCTCCTGTGGGCAGCAGGCTCTGTGCAACAACAGAGCGAACCAATATGCAAATATCAGCAAAGGCTAATATAAATCAAGAGTGATACCAAGACATTACCAGGATGTGGTAATGTCATTATCCCTGAAAAAGCATACATTTTTACACAAGTCCAAAAGTAAAAATGAAAGCCCATTTATGATAAATTTGACAAAGCAAAAAAGTATTTGACATTTTTAATTGTCACCACCACCGTCCATTATCATTGTCGTCGTCATCATCATCATCATCATCATCATCATCATCATCATCATCATCATCATCATCATCATCATCATCATCATCATCATCATCATCATCATCATCATCATCAGCCCCTGCTTCAAGTGTACTCTTTTGTTAGCTATCAATAGATTTTATGTTGCATAATTAAATCAAATCAAATTATAACATTTTCTGTTCATACCATCATATGAAGGCACCCATCTGAATGTATAACTTGGTTGATTAGAAACATGCAAGCAGGTCGTGTATTTTTGAAGAGGTTTTGGATTGAATTTAATTGTACAAGTCATGCCTGGTAACTTGTCAATAGGTACTTCTGTTGTACATGTGACAACATCATCAGTTCTCTTAGAGCAAACAGATTGTCTCTGATACTCAGTGGTATTCTGACTACAAAGCATAACTGGCTCGGCATTTTCAGTAATTTTTATTCTACAGCTGAGTTCTGCTATTTCCACAATAAGACCCATTTTTGTCACAAGATGAACATCACACACAGGCTCAGACTCTGCAAAACAAAAATAACACAACCTGAAGAAATTCAAACACATCATTCGTGATGATTTAAAGCTCCAAACATTATTATTCAAAGATATTTTATCTCAAGGGGACAGCAGATGAAAGATGATCAGCTGATAAAATGCTGTCGCTGACTACTTGTCCTTTGTAATGTAATGTAATTTATATTATAGTGACTTCTGTTTCTACCCTGAGACACTCAATTCAAAAGTCTATAGCTAAGAAGTAAGACCAACTGTAAGTAGCAAGATCTCAACAGTGGTCAGAAGGAGAAGCAAATGGAGGAAATTTGTTTCAGCAGCACAGTCCAGTGAATACAAATGCTCAACACTATGCAGAAGTGGTGTGTGCCTCAGGGATATAACATCCCTTTGATCTAAGAAGTGGCGTAAGTGGCACAAAGTAATTGAAAAATGGCACTGATGCCATTTTAAGACAACTTTAAGCTTTTTTAAGCTTTAGGCTTTTAAGACAACTTTACGTACTTTTCTAGGAAACAACGTGAAATATCATGAACAGAACTGACGGTCAAAACATTCGAAACGTTGCACAAAAATCACATCACATTTGATTGGAATACTGGAATTAATCATTACCATAGCTAGCACATCGGTATTAACCATCTACTGTATACAAAATCAAGGTCTAGATTTGCAAAATCAAAACTACTTACCTAACACAATTATCTCAGCACAGTGTGCAGCACTCGGCTGTTGGCATTTGTAGGTTCCAAAAAGATCAGCCTGAACATTGCTTATGTAAAGATCTAATCTGTCATATGGATAGGCAACTGGTTCAGTGTAAACCCTAAACCTTTCATCTACATCATAGGCCATCCTAGAACCCATGTATATTACTTTATCATTGGACAAATCAGTCGGTAGATATCTGTACCAACGAAATGCTTGAACTTGGGCACAGTTCATCAGGATATTGCTGCCTGGAAGTAAAACTTCATTCCTTGGTAAATCTGTAAAAAGAATCAATCAAAAGCTCATAACCCACAATAATTTCATCAATACACTGTTCATACAGACAGAATTAAGATAACCAATATTTGGCAACAGTATTCGCTATCAGAATAGTGTAGCAGGCAGCAAAAATAATTTTTTAGCAACCTTATTATGGTAGTTCTTTGAAAAATTTTATACAGCTCAGAAGGACAAACACTGCACTGAACAAGATGAGGACCAATGAAGTTCATAGTAAATGCCAAATGTGTTTATATATGCAAAGCTGAACAGATTATGAACACAACTTGCTTTCTGGCTAAAATTATCTGGTATCTTCATAAATCAATCTGATATTATATACAGTATATACATGTAAAAAGTATATATATATATACATATTTGTATACATAAACCATGTATATATTACACATACACAGGCTTTTTTGTGCCAGAACAAGGTGGAATGGCATTCTTGAAAATCTAAAGACTGGTTTAATTTTTTGTTTCAACATCAAAAGAAACTACCGGTATAACTACTGTATGAATTTAAAAAAATTAAAAAGTAATACCATTAACCCCTTAACTGGGTGCCCCGAGTAACACTTGTCCATTTTACATTGAGTTACAAATAGTTGCCCAGTTAAGGGGTTAAAAGGATTTCACCAAAAGCATGTTAACGAATTAATTATATAAAATGGTTAGTTGCCTGCTCAATGACCTGTGATAATCTTGAAAGGAATTACTGTAGTAATATCAGAAGACTCAGGATCAGCAGTATCTGCTGTAATGTCAAAAGCAGAAAGGATATTTAATGATTTCGCAATTAAGAAAAACAACAGTTATTTCAAATTACCACAAAAAGTGCTTTCAAACTGTCTTCAGTACCTAATAATATACCAAAGATCAAAATAGTGCCAACATTTACAGAAATTACTTTAATAAGGAACATGTGACATCAAAGAATTGAAGTTAATCTGACACATCCTAAACTAATTTCAGTTCAACAGCAACAAGAAGCAATATATTTGTTTTCAATTAATAATAAATTTGACAGTCAGGTTTTCACCCTCCAGCTGTGTCCAGCTATCAACTTCTCCATGACATCCCTCCAAAGTTTTCTGTCCTTTGCTATTTCTTCCAAGGTCATTCGGTGTCTTTCGTCAGTTTTTCCATCGAGATTCAGCCCTGCCATGTGCAGATCCTCTTCCAATCCGTCCACCCATCGTCTTTTTGGTCTTCCTTTAGATCTTCTCCCCTCTGGTTTGCAGTTGAAAATTCATTTTGGGTTTCTTATTTCATCCATTCTGAGTACATGTCCGGTCCATTTAATTCTACTCTTTCTGATTACTTCCATGATGTTCGGTTGCAGTGTTCTCTCTCTAACTTCTTCATTTGTTATATGTTCTTTGTATCCAATCCTTAGTAATGGTATTCTTCTGAGCCATTTATTTTCTGTTGCTATTATTTTTCTCCAATTCTTTTTTTATGGTCCAAGATTCATATCCATATATTAATGCAGTATTAGTATCACATAAGTGTTGAGAATTCTTATTTTTGTTTTCATCCCAATGTCATGTCTTTTGAAAATTTTGCTATGTAGCTTGTTGAATGTGGATCTTGCTACTGCTATTCTTCTTTTAATCACTAAAATCCCAGTGTTTATTCTAGTCCTTCTCGGTGGGGGGAGGGGAATTCCCCCCCCCCAAGTTTTAAAATTCACCAAAATTTTTATATGTTGGCTGGGAGTGGAAATTTCACCCCCAAAATGTGGAGACTCAGACCTAGTCCCCCAAACATGTCAAAATCCCCCCAATGTCATGGTGGCTAGAATAAACACTGACTAAATCCGATCCTCCTGCTTCCAATTCACTTCCTAAGTAAACGAGGTTCTTCACCATTTCAATTTCAATTCAATTTCTACAGACAAAGTAATTATAAATAATAAAACACTTACCGCATGTGAATGTAAATTCTGTTGTAAAAATTATAATTACTATTGACAAAATTTTCAGCATTTCAAGCTATTTCCCAAAATTAAAAAGCCGCTATAGTTTTTTTTAGTAGCAAAGTTCTTTATGTAATGATTGGCCGAAAGCGATAGCTACTATTTCTGCTATACATTCCCTTTTATATCTCGCTTTATAATACTATCGAACTTTTTTGTAAACCGTTTCTGTCACAGAGAAACCAATATCCTTCCTGTCCAGCACTATGTTGCGGCACTATTACGCAAGTTTTGAATCAACTATGGTAAATTCGATTACAAATTAGTACAATGGCAGCCACTTGCCAAATAGAATAACCACATAAAATAACCACATAGCCACGGCAAATGACATCCGTTAACCACTCGAGCGCTGCACGCGCTGATTTCCCCCTCCACGCTTTGCTCACGTTCAAAGCCCGCTAGTGAGTCTTATAGTCATTTGAAACCGGTTTATCATTATCATTCAGGCGGTGAAAGCGCGCGCTCTCAACGTCGAAAACAACGCGTTGACTGTATGCAAGTGGAAAAGCACAATAATAATCAAAGGTAAACGGATCTGCTGCTAATATTTGGCTTTTTAATTAAGTTTCAGCTCGAAGCTTTCGAGAACAGAACAGACTAGTGTGGAAACGCTGTATGGATACTGAGGATTGAGACTATATATTTCAATATCGTTTGGGGCAGTTGTCCGTGGTTCAAACTAAATAAGTTAAAAGGATGTTCTACGTTGCTGTCTGAAGAAAACGGATGAAATTAGAGAGAAAATTGTGAGCGGTACTTAAGTGCGAGCGTCCTCTGACTCCTCTCCTCTAAACTTGGATCCGTTTTCTTTAACAGGCCCAGCCACGCCGAGTCGCCGAACTTGCGCCAAGTCTGGGCCAGGAGCCCAGGACCAAACTGAATAGGGTGGCTCTGCCTGGGCCAATAACGCCCCTCCCCCGACAGCCTTTCGTGCAAAATTGCAAAGGACAGCGAGTTGCCACTGTAATATCTACTAAATTAATGACAGGAGTCACAGGACAACATTGCCATATACTTTCTATATTTGAATGAATATTTGTGTAATGAATGAGATATTTTTTAAAGTAACATTATATTGCATAAAGTAACAAAAAGACCGTGTCGCGTCCGAATGACTTAATCTCCATAACGATGTTCCTGCGTCAAATAAGACAGGGCCATCGAGAAAGAGATCGCACTGTAACACTGATTTTGTGTTGTTTTAAGAACGTGGCCTACGCGTAGACATAGACGCATTAATAGATGTCAATGCATAGACATCAAATGCGCGTAGGCGAGTCTTCGGCGCAGACTGCTGAAGAAGTCGAACGAATCGTTCTATTTTGTCCCTTGGCCGTGCTTTATAATCGAACGTACACTGTATAGTCCTCGATAGGTTATTGTTGAATGTTTTTCGTAGGGAAAATGGAGCAGAATCGTAACCTTGTCTTAGCCGTCGTAGGATCGATCGTCTTCATTTCGTGCTGTCAGGAGCGCAGAGGTATTTTAGTTTATGTTTAACATGAACGATAATTCGCAGGAATCCGCAGGATGACACTTGTCACATGACATGATCCGTAGCGATCTCTCTGTCTCCCTCTCCATCTCTCCATCTCTCTATCTGTCTTTGTCTGTCTGTTTGTCTGTCTGTCTCTCTCTCTCTCTCTCTCTCTCTCTCTCTCTCTCTCTCTCTCTCTCTCTCTCTCTCTCTCTATATATATATATATATATATATATATATATATATATATATATATTATATACACATATGCATACATACATTACATACTACTGTGGTTTTAGTTACTATAGTGGTTTTCACACAGGCTTACTTAGTCTCCTAAGCCACTTTAAATCACTTAATAATAATAATAATAATATTATTATTATTATTATTATTATTATTATTATTATCACCATCATCATCATATTGCAAAGACCTAAGTGTCATTGTGAAGACATAAGTGTCATTTTCTTATAAAGCGACTCCAAAACCGGGGGTGCCTCTGAGTAGAAAATATAGGAGGCACAATATAAGTCCTTATTACATTACACACGAAGCCAGCAAATGTGACACTAAATCTTCCATTTATGTAGCTCTTTGATAATAATACTTGAGTTGTCAATTAAAAGCAGTGTCACGCAGACCATGTTGAGGTCCATTCAGCGCCCGATGAAACACTAGATCTGAGCAAGAGGAATTCTACTTTGGGCTATCTATCAACTGATGTCCAATGCATTAGACCTACTAAACAGGTGCTATAAAAGTACTTTAGTTATAACATGTGAGTGTGTGTGTGTGTGTGTGTTTGTGTGTGTGTGTGTGTGTGTGTGTGTGTAGATTGAGCCCATGTTCGCAGCTTATCTGTGGCAAGGCTGATTCCTCTGCCATGTGTGGTATCAAGCCACCAGTAGTTATTAGGGTTTTACAAATTAAATTTTAAAGGATTATTTTGACTCTTACAGATGATGTATTTTCCTTAAATAATTAAGAATATTCATTTCCCTGCAGTTATTCCAATTATTGTTATGAATCTTATATTTCAGATGCAGTATTCGTTGAGAAGCCACAGAATCGTACGGTACTTGACTTGACAAAACCGTTCTTTTTCAACTGTAGCACTGATATTGCTTCCACAGATGGAATGGACTGGACGGTACGAATAGATGGAAACTATGAAAGGATTTGCCTAATGTCAAACTTTTACTCAACTGGTGATAACAGTTGCCCATTAAATTATTTCATGGAAGTCCCTAACAATCGGACTTTGAATCTGATTGTGGATCCCAGGATCGCACGTTTGGGCGATGAATACTGTTGTCAGTTTGACAATGGAGCTGGAAAGAAAAGCTGCTCATACTTGACCATACCTCGTAAGTGTGTTTGAGATTTTCAGTTTAAAAAAATCTACGACCAGTTACAAATTCTTTTAACAAAGTATCATCGGTTGTAACAGGCACTTGGCAATGATATGACTATCTCATTTATCGATCATTAATTGAAGCCAAACAATTATATTTATTCTGGTAGCCATTAAAACTGAAATTAGAACTTTTGATTTATGAAATTGCCAGTATACTCAGTTCATTGATGCCATACATATAATTTATAATTTAATTTCTGTGAAACTTTGGACTATATTGGAACATCAATCTGTTACTAGATACTTAAAACCGATCTTCATATATAAGTTATGAAAGGTGCTGTTTCAATACAGTTTGAATACATTATACATGTATCTTTTTATTTATTTAAATATTATTGGTCATCTTTTCTGCTTTTGATGTTACAGCTACAACAGAACCTACCTTTACTGATTCTACTACTGCAGTATCTTCTCACATGGATACCACAGGTTATTTATCAGACAATCTTGCATTTTGTATTAATATTAATTTATTATTACCTCCATCGGGGTCAAATTGTGTATGTATTAATAACATGAACACTGTGTTTTTAATTCTTGAGCAGTAATCATAAGAGGACCTGTCCTTTTTGGTGAAGGATTATATTATTTAGACACCTTGACATCAGAAGTTTTGGTGTCATTGATTCATAGAAATAGCTTCTTTGTTCTGAGACTCATTCATTCTTTAGTTTCTTCCGGCTAGAGACCAGCAGAATAACTAGAACCATGTAAACAAAATCTTGGGCCCTTGATTAGGGGTGTCAATGGGTACCTGGGAATCTGGGTACCCATTGGTGTTCTATTACCTGGACAGTAAAATTGGGTGCCCAACTGCCCATGGAAACATGACTGTTGTGACACAATCCCCTCCGGCCGCTGCAACTAAGAGTAAAATCACTAGTTGCAGTGGACAGAGGGGGAGTGTGGTTTTAGTTGGGTGTAGAGATAAGAGATTGCAACAGATTATGCTAATTCAGGTGCCTGGATACCCATACAAAAATTGGACGGGTACCTGGGCAGTTTTTTTAAATTGACAGCCCCCCTACCCTCGATCCAAAATCATTGTAGTAGTTGAAGATCTTTGGTGAAAATGAGTGTCACCTGCAAACTAGAGCAAACAGTTCAGTAGCAAAATCATTGACCATGTTCTGGGCGTTTCTATGAGTGTTGCTGTAAAACAGTATTCTAACTGTTTCATGGCAAATGCTGCCTTTTGTTGATGTCTAAGCCATAGAGTTGAAATAATTCTGTCTCAAGAGAGTTAATATTGTGTGTGTGTATATATATATATATATATATATATGTATATGTATGTATGTATGTATAAACTTCCATGACTTGGTGAAATTTGTTAAAGCAACATGTAGAGCTTTTGACTGTCTAGACCTTTTAGGAAAGTAAACTTTATGGAAATATTTTTTGCATTTTAAACCTAAAATGTTTTTTGTTTAGCGTTAAAAGAGGCTCCTGCCAAGAACACAGGTTAGTCACCAGTTAGTCACTGTTTTTTAAAAGCGTTTATCATTTTATTATGTTAAGTTGTCTGAAATACCAGTACTTTAGGCAATTTAGCATAATAAATGATAATTTTTTTAAAAAATCTGTTTTGCTTTCAGAATTAAATTAGTTTAGTTCTGAATGAAAACTTTTATTGAAGACTTTCTATTACATCAATTCACAATGCGGTGATCAGTGTTTAGAAAATTTAATTTTTTATATTATTTTTTTGCATAATAATTGCAGCTAGAATAGCGTTTCTCGTGCTCATTTTACCTTCTAGAAATCTTGCTGATTTTCTGACGTCAGACTGGTTTTGATGTATGTTATTTAATTCCAGTGTTGTATGAAGTACTCAGTTTGAGTACTCAAGTAAAAGTAAAAATATTATGTCATTTATTTACTTAAGTAAAAGTAAAAAGTACCTATGAAAATAGTTACTCAAGTAAAAGTAAAAAAGTACTCCCAAAAAAGTTACTTTTTAAGTAAAAAGTAAAAAGTACCGCGATAGACGAATCGTCAGCAGCTCCACATTATCATGTTAAATCACATTTTTATTAGGGCCTAATATTTTAATCAGCATGCAGTAGCCTCAACAGTCAACACATAGGCATACATATATCAGGGCTGAAAATGTGGTTTTAAAACCTAGGTTTTTTAGGGTTTGGAAAAAAAACAACTGAAAAAGTCAAAATTTAGGCTTTTAGGGTTTTGTTCTATAAAAAGAAAAATGAAAACTCATATTTAATGTCCTTCAAGTTTTTTACTCTCTGCAGACAGAGAAACATACGTGTGGCACGAATTTAGAGAAAGGTTTATACTTTATGGGCTTTGACATGTGAGAAGAGTATAGCAAATGGTTAACCTAAAAATCTAAATTTTATCTTTATAAACCTAGGTTGTTTTCCAGCCTTGACACATAGGCCCTATACACCATTAACTTCTACATTAGCAGCGTCAAAAGTAGCCAGAGCTTGTTGTTCATTCTAACAACCTTGCTTTGGGACTAAGTAAGTACGGGAAGCTGGGAATAATTAAACACCGTGTTTGAACAGCAACACAAGTAAATGCAACGAAAGTTGGCGATGAGAAATTTTACTTGTAACGAGACGTGAAAGACGTAATGTAACGAAGTAAAAGTACTAATATTTGAATAAAAACTTACTTCGTTACAAGTAAAAAGTACTCTGCAAATTGTGTACTTCGTTACAGTGCGAAGTACTCAGAATTGTACTTAAGTATTGTAACGCGTTACTTCTACTTCGTTACCGCGCAACACTGTTTAATTCTGATAAGTTGCAGTGCGATTTTGGACGTACAGTAGAACTTCGTTATTAACGTATTTAGCGGAATTGTAAAATTCAGTATGCTATTTTCGAGGTTTTTTACCGTATATCCAATACAATCCATTATGGCAGTGCATCACACGGAACTGTACGTTTCAGTACTTTATTGCTTTATAACCAGGTAACAGTTATAAACCAGCCAGCGGCAACACCGCCACCATTGGAAAATGGCGAAAAGTTTAAGCTTTAAGCTTTATTATAACAAAGTTCTACTGTATGGGAAATCGTGCTTATTATTTAGTAGTCATCGCATTTTTTACTTAGCTCTTTAGGCAGTTTTTAAGGGTGTGGTCTAGAGTTCTGATCAATTTGCAATTTAGTTTATTTGACATTCAGTTTTTGAAGGTTCATAATAATTATTGAAACATTTTAAAGATTGACCTGGCTTCTTGTGAATGCATCATCTTTGGATTCAAACCTATTATGCTTTTGAAAATTGGCTTCACTTTTAACTAAATTTTTATGTCCATGCCAGTATCAATGCTGGTGTAAGTTTACCTCTGAGTGCCTGTAAAGTTCTAATTTAATTTTATCTATTTTAATGCTGCATTTCCTCAAATTTATTGCAATGATTTGATTTAGTTTATTTCAGAGTTTGAGGAGTTATGATGATTAATAAAAAAAATGTGATGAACGACAATTTTGTGATTGATGTTTTATTACATGTTATATTTATATGATTTTTAAGTGATTGATGCAGCAGACATTTTTATAATATCTTTAGGACTCATTGTTGGAATAGTTCTTGGAACAGTTGCCGTTATTGTTGCCATAATCATCCTAGCCTTGGTCGTTTTTAAAAAGCGCAAAGACGTCAAAAAAAGTAGGCCTACTGGTTTGCTGCTTTGCAAAAAAACAAATGTATTTGAAACATTTTCGGTTATTAAGTGAATTACAATCTGATTTTGTGGTTTTTCATCTGGACTGTAATTATCCTCAGTTCATTGATGCCATACATCTAATTTATAATGCAATTTCTATAAAACTTTAAACTATATTGAATTGTCAATCTGTTGCTCAATACAGTTTGAAGTAGCTGTTTTTTTAATATTTAAATATTATCGAGTATCCTTTCTGCTTTTGATGTTGCACCAGCAACAGACCTTGCCTCTACTGAGTCTACTACTCTAAATACTACGGTATTTTCTCAAGTGAATACCATAGGTTATTTATCAGACAATCTTGCATTTTTTATTATTTATTTATCTCATCAGATCTTGGGTGATCTCATCAACATCTGCCGTTTATCAGTGAGAGATGCTAAAATTGTCGCACTGAGCATTACATTGCTGTTCTCAATCCTATGATGACAGTCAGAATATTGTGTTTGGAGAAATTCACATCAGGCATTGAATTTTGTGTTGCATTCCTAATCTCCACAAATGCCATCTTACATAATGGAAGGGAGACTGTTTACTGTCTTTTGTAATTGTGGCTTTGGTACAAGAAAAATCAAAGCAGATCTCATTCCACAAAACCTGGAACTAACTTCAGCTTAGAAGATGGCACAGAACAGGGAATAATTATTGGAGCCAATCTGTAGAAAAGGCTACTCTCTTGTTAACGGGCTTGCCAATGATGATGATGATGATGATGATGATGATGATGATGATGATGATGATGATGATGATGATGATGATGATGATGATGCTAATGAAAATTGCAGTGAAGTGCGATCCAATGGAGTTTCTCAACATATCAGAATTTTTAAAATTCAGCACATGTGGCCAATTATTAACTCCAGTCCAGCCAGAGAATCTGTTAATTTTCTTTTATTTTCAGAGCTATGAATGATTTTGCCTAAATTGCAGTTAATTCAGTTATTGTAGCAACAGCATTGGTATAGATATAGAATGCTGTATCTTCAGCAGCTTTTTATATGGATGCAAAACATGGACCATCACCAAAGACCTGGAAAGAAAAATACTAGCCTTTGAAAGAAAATGTTATAGAAAAATACTACGAATCGGATGGGTCGAAAAAATCACAAATGAAGAACTATACAGGAGAATTCAGCCCAAACAAACCATGCTGGAAAGAGTAAAACAAAGGAAACTCCAACTTTTCGGACACATATGCAGAATGAAAGAGGACAGAAAGATCAAAGCTCTAATGTTTGGAATAATGGAGGGTGCCAATAAGAGAGGGAGACCACACAAGGAATGGTGTGATGATATTGAAGAATGGTGTGGAAGCAGTTTACAGGATCTTAGTCACAGAGCAACGGACAGGAAAGAATGGCAGAAAACTGTGGAGATGGCATTATACACCAACGGGCGATGAGCCCACGGTTAATGATGATGATGATGATCAGTATATAATTTGTTTTTTCATTTTGTTTGCTTTCTAGAAGATCGAAAGAAAGGCGAAGAATCGGAAAATCTGAATCAACTGACAAATAATAAGAATCAAGTGTAAAACCAGATCTTGTTAGTACCGGGATTTGACAGAATGTATCTTAATAGATCAGTCATTCAACTTTGCTTTGTAAACATGACAATTTCTGTTTGCTTTTAATGGGAGCACATGTCGAACTTGTCAATTCATTACAGAGCGGTTAAGGATTAGCTTTTTAACTTAGTTTATATCGTATTAACCCCTTAAACGTTTACCCCGAGACAGACTCGGGTTACGTTATCGACGCTTAGCCGTTTACCCCGAGAGGGACTCAGGCAGTACTTTGCAAGCCTACAGCTAACCGTTACCCACGAGTCTGGCTCATTATTATACATATATGGCTTTAATGTCCATTTATTCGCCAGATGGCGCTTATTTTTTAGAATATTTAGCCGCAAGCTCTTGAAATATCGATATTTTCCGATTGCACCCCCTGGACTTCGCCTGTAATGGCAGTGCCTTAGCAACCGGAGATTCGTTGCCATGCGGCAAAATTCCTCAAGAAAGTGGGGATAAGTCGCAGGAAATCAAAATCGAAGGCAAATCTGAATAGAATAAAAGCAATTTTGAGGTTTATGATCATAGTTGAATGGAATTTTATGATGTTCAACTGGAGTTCGCTTGGTTCTAGTAGCGGCCTTTTGCGTAGCGTTTCTAAGACCTTATTCTTTCGATTTCCAAGTAGAAATTCAACGACTGAGGACATAAAGTGATAAAGGGATACTACGTCTGACCTTTACATCAATTTATAAAGGTTTCCTTTGCTTCTGCGCTTCAAAATCAGAAGTATATAAAATATTTTAAAGCAATGTATTGCCGTACTAAAATAAATTGCCGCCATGGTAACGGATTTAAAAATGTTAATAAACGTTGAAGGGGTTAAACAGGTCAAATAATATAATTCCGGTGACTGTGGCGTACTTTGAAGGTTAATTTTAAGATGCAACATCTAATACCCAAGTTTATTCAATTCAATCTTAACTTCTTGTATGGGTAAACCATGTCTTTTGTTTATTCTGATTTTAGGTTCCAGTGGTTGTTGGTTTCATTTTGGATACCAGTGACTGACTTCCTTGCATATGCAAGAACATTCTAGCTGTTCTGTAACAATGTTACTGCTGTGGAGCAAGTGCATTTATTTGGCAGCAGAACTTTTGTATATTTTGACTGAATTGCTCAAAACTAATGATGGTTTTCAACATTATGATTGAGCTACACTTTGCACAAGTTGTTACAGATTGGCAAATTGATTGTAAAATATTTGCTTGTGAATTTGCCTTATTTTTAATATGTTAACCAATCAAATAGCTTCTATCAATGTCTGTGGCATCAGCTAATGATGTATATGTCTGGGTTTTTTGCATGTTTATGTAGTAAAGATGTCCTGTTTTGAACGGATCAAATTAATTTTTTTTTGTAAAATTAGTTAGCTTGTGAATGGTCATTGTAATATTGATTACATTTTATGTATTATTTTACTAAATTTGGAAATCCTTTCAAGTGCCTTTTGTGAGTACAAATTCAGTTTTTCGTGTTTATGCGCCATTTGCTGAAGATAGATATCCAAACTATTCTATGTTTTTATTTGATGAATTGGAAAATATTTTAACCTTTTGTCTGCAGATTTTGGATTAGGATCAGTAGCTGTTTAATGATGCAGGTTTCTAGTTTGTTGGCTTCTAATACTGCATCTGAGATTTGATGGCATCTGCACGTAGACGTTTGAAACTGTAGATTTACTTCATCAAAGTGTCTGGATTAAGAATGATGAATGCTATGCAAGGTAAATATTGGTGAGCGTAATGCATTTTGAGTATTGTGATGTGGACTGAAAGATAACTTGAAGTAGCCCATTTTCTCTATGAGATGGATTTTGAAATGATATTTTTTCTTCTTTTGTTTTGTCATTTTCATTTTGACGCTGTTTTGATTTTGCTACACACATGACATCTTGACGTGGCCGGGCACAAGGTCAGCGGACAAAATGTCATGGATGACATTGTATGCAAATATGTTAAAAATTTCCAAACTTACATTTTAAATTCTTCAAATTTCTTGGCTAAAAGTGTAATACAATTAAGCATTCTTCCACCATGAAATAATCAAGAGCAAGTAAGAGTAAGATTTAAGAATTGTAAAAAATAATTTGATTTATTTAAAATTTAATTTTAAAAAGTCTCAAAAATACTACAAGACTGCTAATAGGTCATTGAATGCGCTGTTAATTAATGCTGTTTTAATTAACTTTTAACTTCGTTTAACAAAGACTGTATTACAATTTTGGGGATTCTTTTGAAATAACATAAAACCATGAGTCCAATAATAATAATGATTGATTGTTTGATGCCATAATTATTGATAAGACTATCTTTACTTATATTAAAAATGTACATTTTTGATGAATTTTTAACAAATTGATAATTTTGTGACATTTTGTCTGGTGACAATTGTACATACAAAAACATTTTGTCCGCAGACCTTTTATCTCAATTATCTTGTGATAATTAGCATTACTTGATGACGTTTGTAAGGATTTTCCCATCTTGGGTGATCTTCTCATCAACATCTGCAATTCTTTGTCTTTGTCTCAAGATTAGAATATATTTTGTCTCAATTATTCGAGCAGTTGGGGTAACAATTTTTTCACAATCATTACTTTCAGCTTTGATGAAATTTATCCAATAGCATACAGTTCAAACAGTCGTTTGAAAGTAGTTTTTAATTTGTTTTACTGTTTTAGTCTCCATTTGGCAGCATGCTAATTGGCTCTTTAATGTTAATGTGGTATAGCCTGCCATATTTTAGCTCTGAACTGTGTTAGGTGTAGTAAAACCATTCATAAGGAATACGGAACATCCATCCACCCATCATGGTGGGGACGACCGCATTCAAGGCCCAGCACAACCTGGCACCACCGTACCTGTGTGACATGTTCCGTCCAATCACCGAGCATTCTGGCCGCAATGGCCTATGCTCTGCCACAACTGGCACAGTAGTTACCCCTCGTACATGGACAAAATACGGAGCCCGCAGCCTGGTTATTGCTGGACCAACCTTCTGGAACTCCCTCCCGACACCACTGCACCTCGCTTGCTCTGAGCATTTATTACTTTCGTTCAGAAAGAAGCTGAAGACTCTGTTTAATAGCCAATCAAAAGTTAATAGCCAACATTGACATTAGCGCATTTGCTGCACTGCGAACTTGCACTTTATAAATGCTTGTAATAATAATAATAATAATTGCATCAAGATTTACATGCAGTTAATTGAAAGCCATCTGAGTCTTACATACTTTTTAGAGCTGCCTTTGCCCGGTTCAGTATAACCCTTTTAATGTGTAGCCTTTGAGAGGATGCTAAGTTGTGTTATGAGCTGGATTTTAATATATGATGTTAAGAGATGTTAAAGCGCTTTTGTTGTGGGCTTCAGCCTTGTGACAGTGCTATAGAAATTGTCTAGGAATGAATGAATGAATGATATTGTGGCTTGTGATTAAAACTGGTTTTCTTATATTCACACATTTCACCAGTGTGTCTTACAGTATGACATTTGATTGATATTTTTTGATTGCTATTTTTTGAATATATTGTTTGAAGTCCTCGTACTCTATAAGTAGCTTGTTCGAAATTTTGTAATAAGAGAGCCGTAACTAGGTGGGGGCAAGCTGTCCCGGACGTCGTCTTGGGGGGGGGGAGTGCCAGAATACATGCCTTGATTTTATTCACGAAGGGAGTTTTACTGTTAAGAATTTAAATGTATGTACGACAAGCAAAAAAAGGTGTATCACTGCTGACGTCACTCTTTTACTCAAGGTGAAAAGTCTGAAAAGCAAAATAGGTCATCACCAGTTTTCAAACTATATTGGGGCGAAAAACATTTATATTTGCCCCCGGGCACCAAATACTTGCGCTACAGCTATGTGTAATAAAGCTGTTTTAGACACGATTTGTAAATGTCTTTTTTGGGAATTTCAGTAATTAAATTATCAAATGTTTCTAGATTTAGGTGAAGTAGTATCATTCACTGTGCTTTGTTTAGCACAGCACAATTCTTTTGATATCAATTAGATACATTTCAATATGATTGCTAAATGGTGCTGCTGCTATTATTGAAAATTATTATTAAAAATTATTATGCTATTATTGAAGCAAAAATATTGCCTCATTTTTAAAAATTCTAATTTACACTCTTATTTAGTATTTGTACTCTTTCTAAACTGTAATTTAATTTTTGATTACCACTCAGTGTAATAGTGTTGTTAGATGGGGTGGTACTTGATCCATTTGCTTTCTAATTCATGCAAGGTTTGGGGAGGTTTACTGTTGCCTGCCTTGTTTGCTGTGTACATAAATGTAGGTGAATTGACATTCTGATGTTGGCTCTAAAATCAAAGGATTGTATGTTAACAGGATGCTTGGCTTATGCAGATGATATTTGTTATTAAATCGTATGCCTAAGTAAAGCTGTTTTTCTTAGGTTTATGCTGTAATAGTTCCGTTAGCATTGTGTTGTTTCTGCCATTTCTTTTGGGATCAGGGTCAATTGCTTGCCGGTCAAATGCTAACGAGAACAATTGATCACAGGTACCTATTGCTCGCGGAGTGTTATAAAACTTACATATCTAATAACTTTATAAAAACTGACAGGAAATTAAAACTTTATTAAAGCTACAGGGTTAGGGTTAGGTTGTCCCGTTTTGTTCCAGCGATTTCGATTTGAATCGGCGAGCAATAGGTACTGCGAGCAATTGTTCTCGTTAGCATTTGACCGGTGAGCAATTGACAGTAAACCGTTTCTTTTTTAGTTTGGTTTGCTATTGTCTTTTGGCTGCATTTAATGCAATATATATATATATATATATATATATATATACATATATATACACACACATACATACAATGTTTAAAGTTGTTATTGTTGTTGCAACTAAAGCCCTTCTTGATAGACAGTTACTCATGAGCTTAACTGCCTATTGTTTATATATGTATCAATATGGGGAAAAATTACAGAGCACTTAATGTTTACTCCAGTTGTTTTCAAGTAGAGGGCCATAACCTACTATTTTTGGTACTTAATAAATGTAAATAATGGGTCATGTTATGAAATTCTAAAATGTAGCTTTTTACTATACTATAGTTTATAGAATGCAGGGTTCTTGTGATGGAGTGCTCTGAGTGTTCAAACAAATGACAGACTTATTAGAATTAAGAAAATCTAGACACAGAATACTGTAGACCACACATTATTGCAACTTTTGTTTAATTATTTCTATACTTAAATACCAATGCATTTTCGAAAGACTAAAATACATTATATCAAATATGGTACTTCAGCCTCACAGCTTTCTGAGAGCTGCCTGTGGCTCGTGGCTTCAAAACATCTTTACTGCAAAATAAAAGCTCTGACACACAGGCATTGAAACAGTCTCGAGCGTGATTGAGGCATCATACTGAACTATTGAAGCAGTATAGTAGTGGGTTTAGTTACATATTCTTCATTAGCAAATCAAATGCGAAACTGTCTGTGAGTTACAGAGATCTCCACACCAATGGCTAAAGAAGCAAAGGAACAAACAATAATTAAGCAAAATGTTTGCTACTCAGCCATGGAAGCTATAGAGAACGTTAAAGTTAGTGTATGTATTTGTTATTTCTGTTAAATTCTGTCTTGCTGCACAACTTTTGAACCTTTCAAGTTATTATAAGCACTACAATAGTTCATCATTGACAATGCAAACAAAATAAGCAGAGACAATAATAATAATAATAATGTGATTTAAAGTGGTTTAGGAGGCTAAGTAAGCCTGTGTGAAAACCACTGATGTAACCATCTGCATTCAGTAACCTAGTTTATCCAGATAGCCTTTGAATCTGTTTACTGTCCAACATAGAAATACACAGCACCTAAAGAAGAACAAGTTTAAGCATCCTTAACCCCTTAACTGGGGATCCCGGATATATCCGTTCATTTTACACTGAGTTACAGTTAAATACACGGTTAAGGCAAGGCATCTAAAGCAAGTACAGTACAGTAGAACCTCATGAATTCAATAGCACTTTTGAAAGTTGCACTACAGTAGCTGCTTAGGCACATAGGTAATATATACATTCATTCATGGGTATATATTTAGTTTATCATTATACTGTACATTTAGTCTATTGTCATTTGCATCTTGATTAACATTAACCCCAAGAAAACATTTTAAAAGGCAATCTCCATCAGCTTCTTTAACGTATATCATCAAGTTTGCAGTTCTCCTTTCTCACAGGTTGACTCCTTATACAAAAAAGCAGACAAGATGACAAACAGGTTGGTAACACTAGGGCCTATATTAAAACACCAACCTATGATGCTTGCTGGCTTTGCATTAAGTTGGAATATTCTCTGTTCTATTTCTGTCATTTGATTTACAATGAATGACTATTCAAATGAAAGTTAAAGATCTTGGTGATTTCTGAAATCTGAAATGTCAGTAATGTCTCATCTACTGGCACATAAATCACACCCACCATAGATTAAAAACAAAAAATCGAAATAAATCTTAAACCTGGATTACCCGAGGTGAATTTGAAATCTGAAAGTGGGTTGCAAACCCCCCAATATTAAATGCAAATCAAAAACTATGTTGGGATATTTGGATCACTTAATAAAAAATAATTTATCAATGTGATGAACCTCTTTATAAGAATAAGGACAAAGTCTGCTCAGCAAGTACACACCATGAATTGGCTAAAATGAATATGCTAAAACCGATTTGGTTATCAATTAAGGTAAAAATAAGTAAACCCAGTCGGCTGACAAGTATTCATGAATGAATCCATACTCCATAGCCATTTTGTTAAACAAATCCCATCAACAAAATAATATATAAATTGTAAACCAGACCTGGCATCAAAAAAACACATCATCTTTTGTTTTGGAATTTTTTTCTGAGTCATCACTGAGACTTTCACTTTCTGTAGAGTTGGAGCCGGCAGAATTTAAGCGCTCAGGTGCATCTTCCAAAAAAATTTTTAAAAACCTTCACATTAACAACTAAACTTAACTCTTTGAACACAATCAGTAATGTCCTAGCATAGGGGTGGGAAACCTGCGGGCTGTATGCGGTCCTCGGACAACTTTAATGCGGCCGCCGGAGCACAACAAGTAATTATTAATTTTTATTATTATTTAATTTTAATTTAATTTTTAAAACCAATAACCTTGGATCCCCAAGACCTAATATATATATATATATATATATATATATATATATATATATATATATATATATATATATATATATATATATATACAGTATATATATATATAAGTTCATCCTGCTTTGTGGGAAACCGGGGATAATGATTACAATGGTCATACTGCTATAGTGGTATCATGGGTTCAAAGGGAATAACTCCATGATAAATTCTACAGCACTAATACTGCAGTACTACACTACAATAACAACAGCAACCACAATAATTTGTTTAACTTCTAAGAACCTGGTGCAGAAATTACAACATTTAAAATGCTAAAACTGACTTGTTACAACTAGGTAATATTAAGTATGGGATTTAAAACACTGTGGAAGAGTAATAACAGTGCAGAAATTTGTTTTAATAGAGATTCAATATGCTTCTGAGTTAAAAGCAGCATTCAATGTTTTTCTGTAACTGACACTTGTATTTTGTTAGTAACATAACTGATTACCACAATATCAGTATCAGGAGATGCATAACTTTAAACATCAAAGAGAAAAAGTTTGATACTGCATAGTACCTTTTCAAAATACAACTTACGTTTAGCATGTCTCCGCATGGCTAAAACTAGTAGCAATGGTGTGATGGAAATACAAATAATGAGCAAAACAACAATGACGGCAATCAGTGTAAATTGCGTTCTATACAACTGCAACATCTCTAAAAACAACAATCAAAATGAAAACAAGTCAAAATGTAATGAACAGACATACACAATTATACATACAGACATAGTAAAGTACAGTAAGTGAAGTCCTTCCTGATATCTCAAGGCTAACCTCAAGGCTCCTAGGGCAGCACTGATCTCCATTTCAAGGCCCTCAGCCAGGCGACTGATGCAGATTACACTGTACCTGACGCTGGGCCAGTGTTCTCATGCAATGCGCCTGTTTACTCCTCGGATTAATCGGCTAACTAATTGTCACTGCCACCTGGTGAATGAAGGCTGAGTCGACCTTAGCGCCCCTGCGGGTCTTGAACCAATGACCTTCTCCATCGTCCAACGTTGTTACCACTCTGTTAACTTCCTGTCCCTATATATATATTCCTCTTCTCGGGAATTATCTACATGTATATCAACTATAATTTATTACTGTAAACTAATAAAGAGAGATATATGATGTCAGCCCAGGCTTCGAGTTCATACAAACCAGTAAACAGGAACACATCACAGTCAAATAACTGAATACAGCAATCAATGTCAGCAGTAATTGTCTGTGGCAAATGAATTTTTAAACACAAAAATCAACATCTAGAAATTTAAACTCATTAAAATTCTCTCCCAACACAATTATCTTGGCTCATATGTTTCAAAACAACTATAAATAAGTCACCAATAGATATAAGATAACAATGGCCTCGGTAAAATCTCTCATAAGGCACTACTGGCTTCTAGGATGAGCACCACTAAAGTGCAACCATTATAAATAGAGTGGAGAGAAAAAAAGGGTAGCTCCAAGAAGAAGAAAAATCACCCTGCTCCAATTAGAGAAAATGGTGGGTAAGGAAGTCAGTGCAATATGAATCATGTATTTCACTGTGTCTTGTCATAACATTATATCCAGTCACAGAAATGGAGAAGGTAAAGTAAATACATAAAGAGGAGAAGAGAAGAGAGAGAAAGACAGAGAGAGAGAGAGAGAGAGAGAGAGAGAGAGAGAGAGAGAGAGAGAGAGAGAGAGAGAGAAGGTAGTAAGCATTCATTGGAATACACAAAGTTCAGAGATTGTTGAAGCCATAGATATGATCAGTGAAGGTTAACTTCAGATAAAAGTAGAAGTCACCAAAAGGGTTCAATCTTACTAATTTTATTCTCCACCACCACCACCACCACCACCACCACCACCACCACCACCATGATCATGATCATCATCATCACTCCTTGATGATAATATGGATATTATGCCAGTATTTTATAATATAAAACTAAATATAAGCAATGAATTCTTGATTCATACCATTGGATGACGGTGTCCATTTGAATGTATAACTCGGCTGATTTGGAACATGTGTGCATGTCATGTATTTCTGAAGAGGTTTTGGATTAAATTTAACTGTACAAGTGATGCCTGGCAGCTTGTCAATAGGTACTTCTGCTGTACACGTGACAGTACCATCAGGTCTCTTAGAGCACGCAGATTGCTTCCGATACTCAGTGGTATTCCGACTACAATGCATATCTGGCTCGGCATTTTCAGTAACTTTTATTCTACAGCTGAGTTCTGCTGTTTCCACAATAAGACCCAATTTTTTCACAAGATGAACATCACACACAGGTTGGGAATCTGCAAAATATGAAATTCAAGCTCTTTTTTGTACATGCCTGTCAAATATAATTATTCAAAGACAAGTAACACTTTCTCAGAAGATTAAAGATAATAATCAGCCAATATCATTACCTGATAACATGTGTATCATTGTTTACATTACCTTTGTAATGTACGATTCATATAGTGCATCCTGTAAGTGGCACATGTTTGTGCTTTTGCTTTTATTTTTTTGTGTTCAAAACTGCTCATAAACACAACATATATTTCAAACAACATTGATATGCCTCATGAAATAATATAAATTCACAAAGTTTCTCTTCCATTTTGAAAGTCATTAATTAAGCATGTCCCTGGCTGATAAGACTGTATTGTTATAAAACTCTGCTGACATAACTTTGGCAAATGAAACCCCTCATAGAGTTTACACTTGTCAGATGATAAAACTGGCACAAGTAATTTTTCTTCAAATATCATTCAATATTTGCTTCTTTCTTGCTGTCCCCTATACCAGTAATCACTTTTAACTTCTTAAAAACTTTATCTGTATAAAATTCAACTTCTAATTTCCAGTTAAAAATCTTTATTGCTATACAGCATTGTTCCTTTGCAATCCATCTTCTCTTCTAAGTAGCTGGCCACAATCTTCTGCATCACCTGCTATGCTTCTGGAAATGGAATGGCTATACATTTGAGCTAGATAAGCTGATAGTACCTGTGTTTTCCTAGGTAAGTTGATGATACCTTTATTTTCCTAGGTAAGCTGATGACACCTGTTTTCCTAGGTAAGATGATGATACCTGTGTTTTCCTAGATAAGTTGATGGTACCTGTGTGCCGTGTTTTCCGATTGTCGTTGGGTTGAAGTCCTTCAAGAATTATTCATCATCTTCTTGTGTCTCTGAAATTGCAAAGCTGGGCTCAGTTGGTTGGATTTGCCTTCAAGCTTTGCAGTGTTTGTCATCTTCTGCATGACAGAGTTCAACTCCCTGTCTGTAAATTTGATAAGATTTGTTCACCTGACAGTGGAACACAGCAAAGTGCCTTTGTAATGAACATGACATAACTGATGAGTTATGTCAACGTCATCGTTTTTGAATCAAGCCAATGCTGACTTGATTTTTTCTACATTACCCAACTATGGGCTATGACAGCCCATTACATGATGAGTTCTCTCCCACAATGCAAGTCCAATCAGCTTTGGCACCACTCACAAATGAGATGAATAAGAGAGGTGTCTTCCTGCCGTCTTCTTCGAAGACAATTGGGGTGAACAACTTGTCCCAGGTCATTGCACAGTGGCTATAAATACAGTAGATCAATGCCAGATATATCAAGTTACGAACACAAAGACTGCTGACTGAGAGAAGCAATATTACTGGAATAGGCATTCACCTGTTTACCCAATGAATAGTAAGATTTTTACAATAAGGTTCCAATCAGTATGATATTGAATTGTCAAATTGCAAACAGTGAAATGTCAAAATAAGCTTCCACTCAAAGGTCTTCAATTGCCAGTTAAGTTAGTCTCCAGCCAAATTCTGATATGCGTTCGCTGACTTTCATTATCACAAAATTGTGTCAAATGCATCCCAGGCATAGCCCAGTTCATTTGATGTATTCTGTTGTTGCTATCGGCTGCAGCTCTGTCCAATCCAAGAGTCGGTAATAGTTAAACTACGATAGGATGAGTGTATATGTTGACACATTTCTTATATTCCATGTTACAGGTGGTGTACTTTGTACCATCTCTTGTTATTAGTGGTAAACTAGCAAGAAGGTCCATTTTCTAGAAAATTTAACTGAAATTCCAAAGACATGATGACAGTCCAGGGTCCACATTCAATCAGTGAACAAAAACACATCACAATCAAACTGAAAACTGCAATCAATCAATCAATCAATGCTGTGATTGATTGATCATTGCTATTCACACATCCTGCATATGTAAGTTCTTAAATATCAAAACAACAAATCAAAGCGTAGAAGTTTAAACCAATTAAAATACTTACCTAACACAATTATCTCAGCACAGTGTGAAGAACTTGGCTGTTGGCATTTGTAAGTTCCAAACAAATCAGTCGTAACATTGCTTATGTAAAGGTCTAGTCGATCATGTGGATTGGCATCTGGAGCAGTGTAAACCCTATACTTTTCATCTGCATCATATGCCATCTTAGAACCCATGTATATTACTTTATCATTGGACAAATCAGTCGGTAGATATCTGTACCAACGAAATGCTCGAACTTGGGCACAGTTCAGCAGGACACTGCTGCCTGGAAGCACAACTTCATTCGTTGGTAGATCTGGAAACACAATTAACCAATTACAACTTCAAAACAACAATAATTTCACATTCTCATTGTTCAAACATTGAAACATTTGCAATTAACCACTGCCAAGGAATACTGAACATAAAGTCCAGCTTTAATAGGCTAGCATTGGGACTCTAATGTACTGTCATATACAGTTCCATGGCTAATTGAGGCAAGAATTGCAGGAAAGCCCATATGAGGATCTTATTCTTAGGTCTAATACCTATTACCTAATGTGTCTATTTCAAATGTATGAATGAACAGAAACCATGGGCCTAAGTAGGCCTAGCTTTGGAGCTAAAATGATTTATTGGTAATACCTTTAATTTCATTTCATTAGTCAATTTCCAGGGCGCAGTTAGAGTCAAATGCGCCTCGGCTGCTTAATCAAACAGAAATGTTTTAAGACGATTAAGAAAGATTGAGCGTGTCACAGACTCATCGCGCAATGATGGTGGAAGGATGTTCCAGTATGCAGGGCCGAGCACACGAAAGGATCGATCCCCCATCTTGGATCGGGTGCGCTGGGCCCAGAGGACACGAGTCGAGTCCGATCGCAAGTTGATAGGCCTATTTCGGTTGCATAATAGCTGACAATCCTTGGCAAGGTACTCAGGTGCTTCAGATCGCAAACATTTGTCAACCAAGGATATGATTTTATACTCTATGCGCCGCACTACCGGTAGCAGTGAAGGTTTCGGAGAACCGGTGAGATGTGCTGCCCTCTACCGGACCCAGTTATGAGACGCGCTGCCGAGTTTTGAACCACTTGCAGCCTTCTAATTTGCTTGTCCGTGATTCGGGCTAGCAGAATATTGCAATAGTCAATGCGCGTGGAGATAAGCGCAAAAGCGCATGCACCAGTGCTTTCATGGCATCCTCTGTAAGAAAATCGATTACAGTGCGCAGCTGACGCAGTTGATAAAAGCATCGAGAGACGATTTTACTGATTTGGTCAGACATAGTGAGATTCTCATAGATGATAACTCCAAGGTCTCTGACTGTATTAGTTTGCTTAATACTGTATAGACTCCGCCAAGGTTTAGATAGTCGATGCTAACTTTTGCCGTCTGTTGACTGTAGCCCAAGATTATGAACTGAGTTTTAGATGAGTTTAGCTTCAGATGATTTCGAGTGAGCCAGCTCTCGACTTCAGCAACACAGTTGGTAAGTATTTTGATGGAATCCTGCAGGGCGGATGGATCACAGCACAAATAGAGCTGAATGTCATCAGCATACATGTGCATTTGCAGCTGATGGCCTTTGACGACGTCTTCCAGCTGGCTGATAAAAATGATGAAAAGTAACGGGCCAAGAATCGAGCCCTGCGGTACTCCGCAACGCACTAGCCTGTTGCTTGATAGCTTACCACCATACCGGACTTGCATCGAGCGGCCAGTGAGATAGGATTTTATCCATCCAAGGGCCTGACCCCCTATCTTGATTCGTTTCTCCAGCCTACAGATGAGAATATCATAGTCCACGCAGTCAAAAGCTGCGGATAAATCGAGGAGGACAAGCGCAGTAACCTTCCCTTCATCCGCTGCGTCGAACACATCAGAAAGGATATGAAGAAGAGCCATTTCAGTAGAATGGTTGCTTCTATAGGCAGATTGGACCATTGGCATGAGATGGTTTTCATCCAGGTGCCGTCTGAGTTGGTTAGATATGACCCGTTCAATTTTATCTTCGATAAGGATGATAGATTTGACCCGTTCAATTAGCTTTGATAAGGATGATAGATTCGACCCATTCAATTAGCTTCGATAAGGATGATAGATTCGACCCGTTCAATTATCTTCGATAAGAATGATAGAGTCGATATGGGGCGATAGTTTGACATCGCACTGGCATCTAAATTTTGCTTCTTCAATTTCAGCGAAATAATCGATATCTTCTGGGAGACAGGCAGATATTTCTGTTCTTGAAACACTGGTGTCACATATACAAAGATAACAAATCTATCATACATACAAACACTAGAAAATATTTACATAAAAATCATTGTGCACTAATGCTGCAAAATTAAATATAATATTCTGCGAAAATGTATTTCATCTATCATCATCATCATCATCATCATCATCATCTTCTCCTTGTTCCTTCATGAAATGAAGTTAAGGTGACAGCATGAATTTCTTTCCTACAACCATGTCGATCCTCTGTCTTCATCTATTTCATCTATAAGAATTGTAAAGCATAAATTAAAATAAAAATTGGAACAATTCAATTATAAACAGATAACTAATTTTGGTTAAGTGTTTTCTCACTGACTTACTGATCTCTTTAGCATATGCACAGGACTTTTTTCCGTGTCCATTTCTGCGCTGACAACAGTATTTGCCCGCTAAAGTTGAATTTGGATTCAAAATAATGAGATTGCTGGTAAAGTTGTTAGGTCTTTCAACTCTGAAACCTGGCCGTACAGTGCTTCTTCCTTGATGCCATTCAATAATATGGTGTTCCGAAAGTGGCCTCAAGAATGAAGTGTAAACCCAATCCATTTCAGAGTCTGAGTTGATGTCACTTGAGCAATTGAAATACAAAGACTGCCCTTGAAGAAAGGTCTTATTTTCAGGTTTTGTCACAAAAGTGAATCCTAAATTGAAGCCATGCAATAAATAATTATTCAACTTTCACACATGAATTTCTCTACCAAAACAGCAAGTTGCCTTCAGTCCAAAATGCAAATATGGTACTGAAATGAAATGGGAAAGATTTATTTCGAGCATTTTTATGTTTCTGCTAAGAGGCACTAACTGATTTGGAACCATCTAGCCAGCAGTTTTTCAGAAGTATTTAAAAGCAAAATGGCAGAAGTCAATTTATTTCAAGGGCAAATCCAGTGGTTACATATTCAGCACTCTATGAAAGTGATTAAGTACACATACATCCACATAAACATAGGAATGAAGGATAGGATTGATTGATCAGCATTATTTCACTGTAAGGTAGTCAAAGAAGATAGCGAGAATAACTCTGGCTTCAAAGTGCTGCAGAAACGGGAAATACTTGCTTCAAACTAAAAGTTTTTTTCAGTTTGGGAGCAGTGGCAAACTGGCCAATTTGTCAACTTGCCTGATGGCAAGTGGGCCTCTTAGGGTTTAGACAGTAAACAGTATGGGCCCCAGTTTGAATGCAGAAGTAATGTTAAAACAGGCTTGGATGAACAAAACTGGAGAAAGGATACTGGTGAGAAAGGGCTCCTTTTGTCTCCTAACAGCCAATATTTTCAGATCCAGTCCACCACTGCTTGTAAGATTAAATGGTTTACATCATCACATCTGAATTCTGACAAAATGGAGAATTATAAAGCTGAGAGCAGGGTCACAGGTACACCAAGTTAGAGAATATTGCAATATTGCATCCAACCTGAACCGTGATTTGGCAGCTAGCATTTAAAAACTAGGAGTGAAAAATTTCAATTTATCTGCAATGATAAAATATGTATGACAAAGGTAAGCAAAATATTCTTTTATTTATAAACATGGATGCCATCAGTGCAACTGCCAAGATTTGAGCTGCATACTGAGAAGCTCATCTCAGGAAACTTAAACTTCAATAACGAATACTCAACCTTAGAGTATCTTTAAGGTCATGCCAAATTAGTGGAATTTTAGCAGGATTTATTCTAACAGGATCCTAGCAGGATTTATTCTAACAGGATCCTAGCTGGATTTATTCTAGCAGGATCTATTCTAATGGCTGACATCCAATCCCATGGAACTATAACTGACTGTCCACTGACAGTACAAGATGAGAACTTAGAATAAGTTACTATGCAAGAAAAAATAATTCTTCTAAAACACAGATAGACAAAAATATTTTTAAAATGCAAATACAAAAACAGGGACTGTACATCTGCAGCCCAAAAATCTTTGTGACTGCATTCAAGTACATAGGTGATCTATCAGATTTCATTTTCTTCACTGTCTATACCTTCGTATGTTGCCTTCGTATGTTGTGGCAGAAGTGCTCTTTAATGTCCGTCGTATGTCACATTCACATTCCCCATGCTCAGCCTCATTGGACAATGTTTTCATGCCTTCATTTCCTATGTTATTTGCCTCAATGCCATCTGTGATTGGCATTGGTGTAGCCATGGGGGAATGAGGGCCAAGCCACTATTCTGGCCAGGAACAGTCATGGGATTTATGTAACCATTTATGTAACTGTCAAGAATTTTTCTTGGGGGGTGGGGAGGCAGGTAGCATGATCAATGAAGAGAATACATGAAATAATAATAATTATGCACTTTTATAGCACCATTTGTAATACTCTAGATGTATCAATCAATGGTACTTCAAATTCATCAGCAAGAGACCAGGTCATCCCAGGAATCAGTGAGTGAGAAACAGAGAAGCAGAGCTATGGAGATTATGCCAATTTAAAGAGATGGGGTTTTAGTCTAGATCGGAAAATACTCAATTCTTTAGTAGATCTGAAATTTCTGGCCCAAAAACATGGAACTTCCCTCGTAGAGAAATAGAGAAAGCTCTCTTAACAATTTCAATGTTGGTTCTAGGTATGTATTTAACAATGAATTGGCAAATCTTGTTGAATGAGAACGTTTTGGGTGGTCTAGCATAGATTTCAAATATTGAGGATGGCCAGACAGCAGGGTTTTATAAACCAGGAGACTAGTCTTGAGAATATAAATCTCTGTTCAACAGACAGCCAGTTTAAGGCCATTTTTTCTGAGAAAATGTTGACGTGACTAGCAGCATAGCCATGCTGGTATCTAAAAGTTACTATCTTTACCAACATCCTATCTATCATTGAACATTTACTCTGCTACATGATACACCAGGCACTTTATTTAGTATCAAGACTTTCACCAAATTTATTTCTATTGTTCCATTTTTTGCTTTTCCACAACAGAATTTTACTCTTTTTAAGGTTCCATTATTTCGCCGCATACACTCTCAGTATTTCTATACAGACATTTGCAAAATTTTGATTTTCAGGCAATATTTTCAAAATTTCAGCCATTATTTTCAAAATTTCAGCATTCTCCGCCATGGTTCAATCTGTCTCAGTGATCCAGTTCTAAGGGGTCGTCCATAAATTACGTAATGCAGTTAGGGGTCCCGGCCATTTGTTACGAAGTGTGACGACTGGGGAGTGGTTCCGTAAATGTGACGTAACGCAAAAAAATTTTGGGGGAGTGGTTCCGTAAATGTGACGTAACGCAAAAAAATTTTAAGTGATGACCTTTGACCTTTTTGTACCTAAATTTTTGCTTGTCAGAGATTTTGGAGAGAAAAAAATACAATGATGACTTTTTTTGCTTGTCAGGGTTTTTTGCGAGGAAAAAATACAGGATGACCTTTTTTTGCTTGTCAAGACTTTTCGGAAGACGAAAATGAGGGGGGTCGGCCCGTTGTTACATCATATTTTAGGGGTCTGACATTTTGTTTTGTCGCATTATGTAAAGGGGGGGGGGTAAAATAAAGTGCCCCAAAAAAATATCGCATTATGTAATTTATGGACGACCCCTAATTCTAAAGATCTGTGCTGATGCTTTCACTGCTTATTCCTCTATTTCATTTCTCATCTACTCTCAACTCAGGCACATACAATTCACCTTTGCTCCCAAAACCATGTCTTACTCCAGTCTATAAACTTCCATACTTTTAGTCATGGTGTATCGATAAGTCTGAAACAAAATGACCATTACAAGAATCCTCAGCAACAGGTTTATATTTTAAAAGTCTAATGAAAGGATCAGACTTGTACACTACGATACCTCCGAAAATCACTGAGAGTGATAAATCAGTGAAAATCAGTAAAATTTCTCACTAATAACAGGTGACATAATATTGACAATTTGACATATTGACATAATTTTAAAATTCTGCGACGTTTTTCTGTTTCTACAGCTGAATCCAAGGCCAAAAAGTCATAACATTGAAACCATCTAGCTCAGGGATGGGCAAAGTGTGGCCCGCGGGCTACATGCGGCCCTCGAAGCCCTTTTGTGCGGCCCCAACTTTGAGAGATATTACATTAATGTGCGGCCCTCTAAAGCATATGAATCATTTGACAACACCTTAATGGAAAATTCAACATTCAAATTGGATTTACACTTTGGCACTTAATCGTTAACTAGAAATGATGCTTTTAATATTTAATAACTTTTCCTCGACTTGACAGTCTTGACTTATTAATAATTACTTACACTGCACAGTATATAATACGTTATGATAAAATCGTTTTGGAAACTACTTAAAAATTTAATTCTAAATGCCGAAAAAATGTGTGCGGCCCTCGGCTTTCATCGCAGACACTTTTGTGGCCCTCTGATAAAAATGTGTGCTCATCACTGATCTAGCTAGACCGTAGATCAGCGGTTCTCAACCTGTGGGTCGCGCCCCGACAGGGGTCGAATGACAATTTACCCTGGGTCGCCTGAGACCATTGGAAATATGGGGCTGTCTCTATTCTGATGCGTAAAACTTGTTATCGTACAAAATTTCCCCGTTGGTAGTTACTAGTTTTTAAAGAATATAATTGTCATTCGAGCGTAAATGCAGCAGTGGCGGCTCTAGGATTTGGCAAGTGGGGGGCCGTTGGGGTGGCAACTTCTAATCATGGGGGGCCAACCATTTGTTGTTTAATGTATGTAGCATTAAGTATAGGGTCCCAACTGGGGGGGCACTGGGGGGGCCAGGCTCTCAATAGGGGGGGCACGGGCCCCTAACCCCCCCCCCGGTGGAGCCGCCACTGAAATGCAGACAATAGAATCAGAATAATTTCAAACATTTCAATTGCCATGACATTATTTTTAAAGCAGTTTACAGCACATTGTGAACGAAAATAATGTTACGGTTGGGGTCGCCACATCATGGGGAATTAAATTAAAGGGGTCACGGCACTATAGAGGTTGAGAACCGCTGCCGTAGACGGAACAAATAAAACTTGTCTAGATAAAAAAAAATAATTATGCAAAATTTATTTAATGATGTTAATCAATTATCAACAAAACTAAACTTGCCGTATATCAGTGAAAAATTTGTTGTTAAGACTGGAATTATTATAGACAAATATTTCAGCATTTTTAGTGTTTTTCGGATAAAAAGGTTTAGAAATATTTTGATTTGCGCATTGCTGCAGGGCCTAACGCAAAAGCACGACTTTTCTCGCCACGGCGCCGTAAAAAGACATAATTAACATTATCAGATCGCTGAGAAACTCGTAAAACGCCGCCGCCAATCGAATTCCCCCTAAGTCTCACAATATTTCTACATTATTTCTCAAAAATTTTAAGATAAATTCTATCTATTCTACTCTATTCAAAAATTTCAAAATGGCTGCCGACAAAATTCCCGTGTTTAAAGCTAATATATTGAATTTGCTTGATTATCGCCCACCAAAAGCAACGCAGTTCAAAACATTGGGATTGGGAATTGGATTTGAAATTTATCATTAGTCTCAATGCAGTCAGAAGATGCGCAGAGACTGGAAGGAGTGAGCAGTAGAGCTGCAGTCGTTCGTTTTCGTTTGTTTGAAGCATTTCGCTCAGGTTTGTTGTCTGTCACGTGCTAAAGCGACATGAGTCACATGACACTGCAAAGTCTCATCGCTGTCACTGATGGTTGTTTACATTATTAGTCGGCAAAATGGGGCGGAGCTCTAACCTCAGTGCAAGAGCCCTTGACAAAGTACTTCGGTCAGTTCTGCCACTGTCGCTTTGGAAAATTCTAGTAGATCTGTAAAATTAAACCATTCTGGTCGATCATTTGTAATACACATCGGTCCCAAATCCCAATCGATGATACTCATAATATGAAACTGCCCATTTATATGGAATCTGTCAGAAAGTGGAGTGCGATTAAAATATTATAACATCTTCAGACTAGGTTATTGAATGCAGATGGTGAGATGGTTACATCAATGGTTTTCACACAGGCTTACTTAGCCTCCTAAACCACTTCAAATCACATTATTATTATTATTATTATTATTATTATTATTATTATTATTATTATTATTATTATTATTATTATTATTATTATTATTATTATTTAGTACGTTCGCATGTCGACCGGCGCGAAGTAAACTTTTACATGGTCTGCACAGCACTTCAGTCTGATGATTAGTGCATCATTTTCAATTGGATTTGAACATGAGACATCTACGTTTGCCAGGTCTTGAAGTCGCTCTGTACAATTTAATCTGGCTGTTTTTTCCTAAATCGGTGGCAACACTGCAATCGCGCGATGCGCGACTGTCGTGGTGGGTGTTGAAAGTTTTCGTCTGGCCATTGGCCGAACAGTCTTGCGTCATGCACTATTGTACCGGGGCCCCGATTGTAGCGCTAGTGTATTTATATAAAGGGTCATATGAAGTGATTTCCATTAACGATTCAACTGACGCCCGTGTCGTGGAATTGTTTATAAATAAACGTATTGACTGCTGTAAAGTAGAATTCAACAATGAAATAAATGCGTTTTATCTAGAACAAAGTAAGTAAGTAAGTAAGTAAAATCTCGTTAATTTCTAAAGCGCTTCCAAAAGATGCACCGAAGTAGCTCCTTATTCCTATGCGCTCAATCTCAAATGAAGTAGCTATAGCCAAAGGTGGGTCATTCATGCCGGGTCATTTAATCAAAAGGGCGAGTGGGCAGGACGTATAAAATTAAAAAAACTAGTGATGACCTTTTTTTGTTCCTTCTTTTGATGACCTCAGGTCCCGGGCCCCTTTTTATCCTCGCCTGGCCCCCATGCACAACATAATTATTGGTATTTTTTAAAATTATACAAAGGTGCCGGAACTATCGAATTTTTGTAGAATTTGTTGCCAATTTATTTCTATGCCATTGCCACAATTATGACAGCTTCATCAAAGGCATGAGCGCTTCATCAAAGTTCTGATCTCTTCATCAAAGTTCTCGATTCCGCCCGGTTGTGAGCGATTCTACTGGCTTCTGTGAGACTGTGGTTTAATAAACAGACTTTGATCAAAACGCGGACTAAAGGGTACAGACAGAGAGATTGGTTGGTAACTTGTTACGCGATTTAGGCGAATACGGTCGCAGAATGAGTCTCGTGGCCGTCCAAGCAACGCTTACCGTCATCGTTTCAGTGAGTTTGGCGCATAAGGGTGAGTCTTAGCTTCTTCATAACGGCAATTCTAGCGGTGGACTTTTGTAGCGCAACCTGATGTACTCAAAGCATATGGAGTGCGGAGACAATGTTAAAGTTATCAGCTGCCATCAGGCCCGCCGAGAGAAATTCCGGGCCCCTGTGCAGAATGGCCGGCGGGCTCTTGGCAAGTCTTAAAAAATAGCTGACGACCTTTTTTTGCTCGTCATTGCTTTCACCGAACCGCCGACGATCCGACTCGCAAAAACTAGTGATGACCTTGTTTTGTTCCTTCTTTTGATGACCTCGGGTCTCGGGCCCCTTTTTATCTTCGCCTGGCCCCCATGCACAACATAATTATTGGTATTTTTTAAAATTATACATATTCATCATCGGCCCGGGCCCCCTCAAGACCGCCGGCTACGTAAACAGTCAGTATAAACGTGCCTGTATTTTTGTCCTTGTTTTTTGTTGTTACCAGGATTAATTTAATCCTGTTTTTCAGATGCAGTATTTGTGCAGAAGCCACAGAATCATACGCTATTCGACTTGAAGAGGCGTTTCACTCTCAACTGCAGCACTGACATAGCGTCTGAGTATGGCATGGATTGGGTTGTGCGAATCAATGGAATTCGAGAAAGAGTCTGCTCATCACAAAGCTTTCACATAAATGCCAGTAGCAGCTGCCAGTTAAATTATTCCATGGAAGTCCCCAATAATCGGACTTTGAATCTGGTTGTGGATCCCTGGATTGCAAGTTTGGGCGATGAATACTGTTGTCAGTTTGACAACGGAGCTGGAAAGAAAAGCTGCTCATACTTGAATATCCCTCGTGAGTGTCTTAGAGATTTTAAAATATATTTGCGTAGTTTCCTTTAACAAGTCATTAACTATATTACAGGGTGGGAAGTTAGAAGAGTGGTAACAACGCTGGACGATGGAGCAGAAGGTCGCGGGTTCAATTTCCGCAGGAGTCCTAAGGTCGACAGCCTTGCTCGCTAGGGGGCGGTGGTAAACTGAGGAGCAGCGTTAAGCTGCGAGGTAAAACGTGGGTCTGTGGAAAGTAATGGCAACCTACCCCAGATTAATGGATTATACCACCCATGCCGCTGATTGCTCAGACCGGAGATAAGCGCCAGAACCCAATGCTCAGACTTGAGTATGGGACCTACCTTTATCTTTTTAACTATATTACAGGTGCTTAGGGATGTTGATTATGGCATTTATAATTAATTAATATCCAGCAGTAATTTGACAGAGAACATGATGATGATGATGATGATGATGATGATGATGATGATGATGAATAATCTATTGCAATGTATTGTATACAGTTTTCACTCCATGGATAAGTTACACGGTGCATTAGTGTCTGACAATTTGAAGTAGCTGTTTATCTAACTGTCAATAGACCTTGTTGTTGCTTTTGATGTTACAGTTACAGTTACAAGTGGTGCTGTTGGTGGTCTTACTGCTGATGCTAACTTTGCTGATACCACTACAGTAATTCATTACAGGAATAACACCGGTTATTGATCAAGCAATCCAGCATCTTGTATTACTATTGTTATGGTTTTGGCTAAAGTACACGTCTCTGCAATGATCATACTATGATATATATTTATTTATTTATTGACAATTTATATAGCTCAGTAGACAAGGCTTAAGGCCTACAACAAGAGCATTTGTAGTGTAATGTAACACAGTTCGTATCCTATATTAAATGGGTGTGTCTTCAGATTTCTAATGAATAGTCCAGCTGAGTCTGCTCCAGTCACATTGTCTGGAAGAGGGTTCCACAGGGCGGGATTCCCCCGCGCGAATGATCTTTCCCCAAACTTAGGGATCTTGGACGGGGAGGGACCAACAACTGCACTCTCCGACTGGACCTGAGTATATATATATATATATATATATATATATATATATATACGTCTATATATATATATAGAGGCTATCTCTGGTAAAATAATTTTAGCCATTGGGTTCAGGTGGGTGACCATCCCAGGATCTTATCATGGTACCGATGGCCAACCAAGCCGTTCATCGCTTAGGCGTTGATAAATTGGTAGCAGCGCTAAGCTGTGGAGGTAAAATGTGGGTCTAGAGAAGGCAATGGCAAACTACTGTAGATTAATGGCATAAGCCACCTGTGTTGCTGTTTGCCTAGTACGCAGAGATCAGCGTCAGACCCCTTTGCAAGCTCGAGTATGGGATTACCTTACCTTACTTCTAACACATAGTGACATTTGTTATATGTTTGATATATGGGTATTGGTATAATTTGGATTTTAGAGTTTTTGACTATCTCAAGTCTTTGCTTTGGAATTATTCTTAAACATTTTTGAAATTGAGTTTGCACACATATTTAAAATAACCCTAATCCTAACATGTTTTCTGTTTAGAATCAAAAGAATCTCCTGATAACACTGTGACTTATATAGGTTAGTAATCTATGCCTGGTTTTTTAAAACACCTGTATTTTAGTATGTTATTTTAGCTGAAGTTGTTAATGTAATCCCAAATGCCAAACATAGTCTTTGAAACTCAGTTGAATTATTTTCATCATGCCAATTATAATTATTCTTTAGCTGGTTGTAATTATTTATAAAATGCTTTAAAAAAGCAAATGTGCTATTGGAACTTCAACTCTCAATGGTCTAGCAGCTATTCGCGAGACGTCAATTCCATTTACAGCGGAGCATTCTTTAGAAAGTGGCCTAAATATACCTTTGCAGCCAGTTTTGCAACAGGACATGTTGCTATTATTATTATTATTATTATTATTATTATTATTATTATTATTATTACTACTACAATGTACTGATTAATGTGGTAACTTGTCCTATAAGAACTGCATGAACACATTAAAGAAACAAGAAATCACGAGTAGCTCCTGCGGAATAGCCCGGTTTTAAGTTTCTCTTTGAAGGTGTTGAGTGATGGAGAGAGTTGCACAGATGGAGGTAGACTTAGGGCAGAAAACAATATTTCAGTTTGTCTTTGATAATATTTAATTTCGAAACATTTTCATAAAAGATAATGGTCAATACTTGGTAACTCTATACCTTTTAACATCGCATCTGCTGAGCATTAGTTCATTTTACAATCAGTAGGAGAAATTTATATTAAGAATGAATTATATCTGGGTAGAGTTCAAATTGATTTTGCAATTGAGTTAGTTTAACTGTCAATGCTTGAAGGTTGTTAATAATTATTGTTGAAGCAATTGACAACCAATGTCTTATTATCAATTAATCAAGGCCCATTGTGTATAGATTGTACTTTTGGAAATTAACCATTAAAATTTTTTTGCCTGTATAGTATATAACATAATATTACTTTTTGTCCAAGAGTTACCAGCCGAATTATATCTCTCTCTTAGCCCCTAGTGTATTAAGTTGTACAATTTAGCACAACTTTTTATTTTTGTATACATGCTTTAATTCTTGTTGTGCATTTAACCATTTAATTTGGTTCATTTAAGTTTTTGATTGATGTAATTAATGGACAGCCCCTTAAAAGTCTTTGTGATTGAATGTTGTGATGGTGTTGCATTGCATGTTATGTTTATTTGATTTTCAGTTATTTATGTACCAAAATTGTTTGTTATAATAGTTGTAGGCGTCATTCTTGGTGTTCTAGTCATCACCATCATCGTCGTGGCAGTCTATTTGATTTTAAGAAAGCGCAGATCAAGTAAGCTGATTTTTAAGAAAAGTATTGTTTGAAATTCGGGTCAATCACCGTTGTCACTGTGTGGTGATTGGCTGCAGTGATGAACAATTTTCCTCTACTTTATAATAATGTGATTTAAATAATAATGTGATTTGAAGTGGTTTAGGAGGCTAAGTAAGCCTGTGTGAGAACCACTGTAGTAACTCTCCGCATTCAATATCCTAGTTTTCTGAGGTAGCCTTTGAATCTGTTTACTGTTTCAACTGTCACTCCCACCTCGTCCAAACTGCTCCATTTGTCCACAACCCTTGCACTAAAGAAATTGTTCTTTCTTGGACCAACCCTCTGCTTAAACAATTTGCATTTGTGGCCTCTTGTGCTGCTATAGTGTGCCGATGTAAAGAAGCGATCGTATGGCACATCTACTTTCCCAGTCATTATTTTGTATGTTTCTATCAAATCAATACTGTCTTCGTTTGTTTCAATGTTGTTGCCAGCAGTGTAGGTCCCTTTCATGATGTTGTCTTTTCAGCTAATTATTGGAAACTCTGCCCCATTATCCATTATATAAGTCCTATCATGATTTCAACTTCCTTTGTACATGCTTGAAGAATTTTCAGATTTTTGTCTTCATGTATATACGTGGACAAATCCTATTGTTGGTGTGTCTTTTCATTTAACTCCTTTGTGGTTACAAAGTCTAAGTAATTGTTGCATGCATTTACGTTCAAATACTTGCATGCTGCTCTCTGTAATGTCAAAGATTCACATCCAATTGTCATTCAGTTTCAGCTATTAACCCCTTTACTGTGTGCTCCGAGTAACGCTCGTCCATTTTACATTGAGTTACAAATAGTTGCCCAGTTAAGGGGTTAAGTGAGCCACGCTATAATTTTTTTAGTCATATTTTATCTGTTCTGTTTTCAAACCCTCGAGTCAATTTGTGAGAGATGTTCAAATATATTATTGCTTTGGGCATTCAGTTGTTGCAAGAATGTTTCCAATGCTACATTGACAGCAAATCAGAATATTGTGTTTGGGGAAATTAAAATATCAGATTTTGTGTTGGCATCCTCCTCTACATTAATGCCATCTTACATAATAGAAGAAGAACTGCAGTTTGCTGCTTTTTGGAATTGTGGCTTTGGTACGGTGTTGATGGTAATGAAATTAGCAGCGAAGTGGGATCCAAAGGAGTTTCTTAACTAATCATAATTAAAAATTAACTCCTCATGGCCATAAAATGGGGTGGTTTTATCATATGTTTTAAGGTCTGAATAATTGTGCATAAATTGCAGCTAATCAAAGGATATTGGTATAAGACATGAGAACAGATGCATTGTTTGTTTTAATGTTTTAACAACTTGTAAGCATTTTTTCTAAAATTCTCTGAACCTAGGTTTGAATATTTTGTATTTCAGATTTTGTTTTGACTTTGACATATTACTTTGTGCAGCATGTATTACCGGTAATTTGCTGAATTTACAAATGGATTGAATCGTTTGCATCAGTACATTATGGTGTAAATATACAAATATATGATTTGATGATTTCATTTTGTGGTTTCTAGAAGAATCTGAGATGGAAAATGGAACAGGAATGGGTGTGAGAGATCCTCTGAATGGCCAGAAAAAAGATCTTAAGAATCAAAGTTGTCAGCAGTAAGAAACGGAGATTGTCTGTAAAGGAACTTGGCAGAAAGTATCTATGCAGATGTTCAACTTTACTTCGAAATTATTACAAGATCGATTTTTTATATAACCATATTTCAGTTTAAGCAGAGCAATTGAGAAGTTTGTACAGATTGTCATATGTTTTATACAATTTTTATCCACATTTGTTGGATATGATGAAAACAAATTGTATAGAACAGGATTATCCAACCTGTGGTCCACAGGCCTCATGCAGCTCGTGGTCTCGTGGCAAACCAGGAAATGAATTTTCTGACAATTCTTAATTCTTTATAGAAATTTCTTGTTTACTTACTTGCTTAATATTGTCAATGTTGAAAAGACTATCTACCTTTTGACCCTGTGACAGACTTCAGCTTTATAATGTTGACAAGATTTTGGAATCCGAAAGAAGACATCAAGATTCTGTATTTGTGGAAATGAAGGATCACTCTATAGCAGAACTAAGTGACCCATACATAGTCCCATACTTTTTGTGTGATATTGCATTTTCTTGATATTATGCTTCACTTGATCAACTTGGACAGAAACCTGGAAGGTTGGCTCATACTGGGACATGTCAAGGATTTTAAGTCTAAGTTATGTTTGTGGTTAGGCTCATTGAGAGAAATTCCGGGCCTCTTGCAGGCGCCGCACCCCCCTCTTGGCAGACCTGTTTGTGGTCCATACAACTACAACGGAAAGAAATATTGCTCAAATTTTCATAGTCAAACCATCAAAAAAGCTTAGTAAGTTCGATTCAAGATTTGCTGAGAATCAAAACCCATCGCTCTAACCTGGAGTTGTGTAAGATGCCACTCACGTACAACATACATAAAAACGATCCCATTGCAGATGGAGGTGGAACCGTCTCATCACAACCTACAAAGAGAATTCAAAACCTTTCCTTTGACTGGCTTTCTAGGCACCATGTTCCACGACCTGGCTGTCCAAATGTAAGATGTAATGCTCTAAAAATGGTCTCAATTTTTGGCACAGTTGACATATATTTGAGAAAATTTTTGTCTGTCGGGTCTGATTTTTTATACGTGTATTTTTAATGATGTACGATACTTGCTATCAGTAGCATACAGTATTTAGACACATTCCACATGTTCATTGGAACAGGGGTCCCACACATTAGCTGAGGACCTTCTTTGTGAGTTTTTCTAAAGTTAAGTGTGCCACTTTCTTGCCCCCTTCCCTCCCCCGGGCGCCGGATGCCTTTGCTATGCCACTGGGAGCCTGGGAAGGGCCCACAGGACATTTGGAACAGGGACCATGCAATCCTAAATACAGCCCTACTTCTGTTACCACCGCCACATTTTTGTTTTGATTATCTGCAGCCCACAATCTGTTTTTGAAACAAGACAGAGAACCTGATGATGATGATGACTTCTTTGACCATCATTTGTTTGTTTGTTTGTTACAGTTGATTGATTAATAGTTTTTTTCCTGTTCAAAATTTGCTGTGGAGTTGTTTTTAGCCATGATTAGAGAACTATTTTCAACAATGTATTGTAAGTGTATTTTATGTAATTATTAAATTAAAAAATTTTCATATATTTTGATGAAATGGTATTATTGACTGTTTTTGTTTAGTATTCCACAATTCTAGTGATGTGAATAAAATATATTTAAATTTCAATATAAATCCTGAATCAGTGTTTATTCTAGCCACCTTGATATTGGGGGGGGGGGGTTGAAATGTTTGAGGGGACAAGGTCTGAGTATCCACACTTTTGGAGGGGAATTTCCATCCTCCAGCCAACGTATAAAAAATTTGGGGGGATCCCCCAGAGAAGGCCTAGAATAAACACTGATCCGGAATGGTGCTATTACTTTGACTCAATAATTAGAGCTGCTTTGTGTTTTTTATGCTCGTTAAGACTGTGTCCTGTGATACTCTTACTCTATCTGTTATTTGAATGCATCAGGTCTTTACATATTCTTTAGATCTCTGAATGTTGTAACATCAAATGTATATAATGTATTAAAGTTGTTATTATCCTGTACATATTACTTTTCTTTTGTTACGGATAGTAATGTAGAAATACAGTACACCTTTTAAGGGACCTCCATAAAGTATGTCACGCTCGGAACCTTCAAAGGGGAGCAGTGGCGGCTCCAGGATTTGGCAAGTGGGGGGGGGCCGTTGGGGTGGCAACTTCTAATCATGGGGGCCAACCATTTGTTGTTTAATGTATGTAGCATTAAGTAGAGGTCCCAACAGGGGGGCCAGGCACTTAACAGGGGCACGGGCCCCCTGGTCCCCCCTGGTGGAGCCGCCACTGAGGGGGAGGAAGAACCAGCATGACGTCACACTTTCAAAGCCAATAAAGATTGGATGAATTTTTAAGTCTATGCACATTTGATGTAATTTTTAAAAATGGGCAACAATGCATTTAATCTTTTAATGGCATGATTAATAAATAAAATGAAAAGGTAAGTACAGCTTATGCAAAATATCTTCAAATTATTTTATATGACAAACAAAACATTTTTGCATAATATAATGTATAGCATGTTAATAAATAAGGTTGCAATACCCCTGTCTCCAAAATACCGGACAAACGTGTACAGAGGCGGATCTAGGGGGGAAGAGGGTAAACATGGCACCGAGGTGAGGGGGCGCCAAAATCGGATATTTGGGTAAGTGAAATTCACAATAAAGAGGAAGAAACACGTGTGACGACCTTTTTTGATGTAAGCGCTATATGAAGAGGGTCGCGAAAACAATGTGACGACCTTTTTTTGCTTTTCAGCTATGTTAGGGGCGCCAACGTACACTTTGTCCCCCCGGGCGCCGAATACCCTAGATCCGCCTCTGAACGTGTAGGTGGCAAAAATGCAAACGTAACAAGATGGACCAGGGAAAATTATATATGTTATATATTTGGTCAAAGCTGATAAATTGTAACTTGGTGATTTTCCAAGTTCATTTCAAAATTCAAATCCGTTTTCTCAAAATTTACTTCTTTGAATAGACCGCTCTGGTCCTCAGCGCCTCAAATAACATATATTGTCGGCCTAAATAAAACAATGAATTTCAAATATATCCTATGTAAACCGTGCCATGTACAATAAAGAAATATCCTCCTGAGACATTTTGTCCACAGTAGTGGACATTGGTTTCTCTGGTGCAAAAAGTTTCTAATTATATTTGTCAAATTGGAAACTGTTGTCCACTGCTGTGGACATATTTCTCTAGACATTTAGCGCATACAATTTTTAGATCTATGCTGGACTTTCCGGTTATTAGCTATGGCGGGTGTGGATGTTGACATTTTCGGTAGACGCAGGAAAGGTCAGAATTTGCTGATAAATCTCTCTTAATACTATCACAATGAGTATTTACTTACAGTTATTGTTTATTTATAGAGTGAAATACGCTTTAAAACCAGGACTTATATCTTGTCAGCGGATTTTTACGACCGTTTTTGATGATGTCCACAGCGGTGGACATTCGGTCTCAATGACATAATGCAGAATATGTTTACTATGGACATTGTCATTAGCACTTCATTTGGGGGGGGGGCTAACCGCCCCAGCCCATTACTAGGTATGTCCCTGATAACTATTATGGGTTTGAAGTATTAATCTGTATTATTTATTAATTTTGACAGTGGGAGTCACACAGGCAGTTGAGGAAGTTCTGAAAGCGCTGGAAAATTCGGACGTGTCTGACATTTCTGATGATGAAGCTGGGCCTGGGTTTGATACTAATGTAACTGGGCAGTTTATTGAGGAGCAGACTTCTGAATCGGATGATGACGACGATGATGAACCACTTGCTGCTATAGCTGGAAAGCGTAGAAATGTTGATGCAAAGTCAGCATGGACAAAGGCTCAGAAGTTTGAGCCAAAACTTCTGGATTTTGAAACACCTGAAAATCCTGTAGTAACTTCAGCCTACGACAATTCAAAAGTAATTAGTTATGTTGATCAGTTTATCCTTGAAGATATATTTGCTGTGATGTCAGAATGTTCAAACAGAAGGTCAGTCTTGGATACTGGGAAAAATTTGAACACATCTGCTGTTGAAATGAAGAGATTTTTTGGTATTACTGTGCTGATGTCTTGTGTGGGTTATCCCAGAATTAAATTTTATTGGAAAAAATCACTTCGGGTGCCTATTATCGCAGATGCAATGAATCGTGATCGTTACTTCAAAATTCGTAATAATTTGAAGGTGGTTGTAGATCTTGATGTTCCAGATGATCAGAAGAAAACTGACCGCTTGTGGAAAGTTCGTCCACTTTTGGAACAGGTGCGGCAGGGCTGTCTTAGGATTCCACGTACATCAAAGGTGTCCATAGATGAGCAAATGATCCCATTCACAGGACAGACATCTTTGAAACAGTATGTTCCAAACAAGCCTAATCCAACAGGCCTGAAAAATTTTGTTCTTGCAACACCAGAGGGAATAGTGCTTGATTTTGTTATTTATCAAGGCAAAAATACATTTGCTTCATCAGACAGTATGTACAAAAGTGGAGTTGGCTGTTCTGCAGTTACTTATCTATCGCAGACTCTGCTTCCTGGAACACACATATTCTGTGACCGCTACTTTACCACGACTGCACTGATCGAATATCTGCAGACGAAGAACATTTATGTGTCTGGAACAATTATGCGAAACCGTATTGGTGAAGCATCAATGACAGTTGCTGATGATAAGTCTCTATCAAAGAAGGCTCGTGGTTCTAGTGACATGGTCATTCGATCAGACAAATCAATAGCAGTTGTCAAATGGTTTGATAACAAGCCAGTTTTGATGGCATCTGCAGCATTTGGAATATCTCCCGAAACAATGGTCAAAAGGTGGAGTAAGAAGGACAAACAATTTATCAATATTCCATGTCCAGCAATTATAAAAGAGTATAATCAGAATATGGGCGGTGTCGATCTTGTCGACAGGATGATCGCACTGTATCGCATCAAAGCTAGAACCAAGAGATGGACTGTGCGAACTATAATGCACATGTTTGATTTGTCAATTTCAAATGCCTGGTTGTGTTATCGTCAATGTATGGTTAAGTCAGGAGCTCGTCGCAAGGACATTCTCCAATATCTTGATTTCAGAATGACTGTGGCAGAGTCATGGATTGCATCTGAGGATCCTCTTGATATATCATTCTCAGAGGATGAAACTGATGCAATGCATGGCAAACATAGGCCAGTTATTCCACAACCATCAGAATATGTTCGTGCAAGTGGAGCCAAGCACCTACCAAAAATGATTGCGCAGGAAAATGCTTCCAGATGCCGCAACAATGGCTGCACTGCAAAAACTAGAGTCCAGTGTACTGGCTGTAAGATGTTCCTATGTGTCGCTGTGGGACGAGACTGTTTTTTTGATTACCATCGTCTGATCGAATGACCCTGTCACTAAAACCACGAACCTTCTTTGAACGAGACTTATCATTGATACATTTTAAACTGGTTAGGCCCAATGCACTTTAAAATAACAAGAAACTCACTGACATGAACTTACTTGTAAAATTTGACATTGTTTTATATGTTTACTATATTTTACATAAATTTTCTTATATGTCCACTACCGAGGACATGAATTAGTTCGGACCTGTAGTCCACTATAGTGGACATTCAAAATTCACTAAATTTGCATTACAAATTTAAAAACTCTGATGCAGTTGTTTATTATGACCCAAACATTAAGTAAGTTTTGAATATTAAAGAAATTTGTGTGATATCAACGTGTCGGGTCTCAGGAGGATATAAGAAACTGTTACTGTACTTGGCTGTATTTGTTTACTTTACTGGATTCGCGCGGCAGCTTTTATTAAAATCACTATGATTAATGTCATGCTTTTTTCAATTGTATAATTATATTATTCTTAAAAATTGCATCTTACTAATAATGCTCTTCCATGTAGTCAATGGGTCAAGTTGACCAATAGAATTGGAGCCAATACAGGTCCCTGAAAGTATACACAGCAACTAGCAATGCGGGTACTTTTAAAATTTAATCTTATTTCGCAATAACGCAAGGCAATCGTATTCCAACCATTTGCTCTGAAACTCCAATAACAACGAAGATTTACGTACTAGCTAGCCTAGCGGTTAAGCGATTTCGCCACACTTATATAGGATTTTTCAGACGCGTGATAAAGGTATGTTCCTGACAAAATTTTTAAAAGATAATTTTCAAGAAATTTCAATATTTATTTCTCTAATTTTGTCTTATTTGGCAAAATATGAATAATTCTGACTAACATTTCATTCCAATTGAATCCAAGCTTTTGTTTTGCCATTTATTCAAAGCTCAGAAGTTCGCCAGATGGCCTAATACATTTTTATTACATGCTATGATTAGGGTCGCGGTACGTAACAAAACCGCTGGAGTGGGCCGCGGTTCTAATTTCTAAAATGTCTGGGAAACCCTGCTTTAGAGTTTAGACTGCTTAATAATAGGCTAAACATTTAGGATTTGGGTTTTCCCAAACGTGATATTATTATAGGAGAATTATAGCCAAAATGTTGCATTGTACCAGTGGCGGCTCCAGGATTTGGGAAGTGGGGGGCGTTGGGGTGGCAACTTCTAATCATGGGGGGGCGCAACCACTTGTTGTTTAATGTATGTAGCATTAAGTATAGGGTCCCAACAGGGGGCCACTGGGGCAGCCAGGCACTCAATAGGGGGGCACGGTCCCCTCTGCCCCCCCCCCCCCGATGGAGCCACCACTGCATTGCACTAGGCTGGGAGTGATTCGCTAGCTGTTGTTTGGCAGCTTGCAATAAAATACCGAACGCATGCATGTACTGTAGGCTGTATTGCCTCATTCTTTTTCACTGGACAAATAGGCAAAATACCATACAGTCCGGTTAAAACCCGTACACTTGGCAAACCTAACAATAAAACGTATTTGAATAGTCTACGCTGCCTACAAGGACATAACGAGATAAATGTCAACCCTCAACCGACCCAGTGTTTAATCTAGACTCCTGGACTCCGGGGGGACTGAAAAAGCCGGGCGGGAAAACTGAAAAAGCCGGGGGGAATTCTGCTAGGGGCTGCTGTTAGTCCATGTAGTACTCCAAAATTTCCGGGGGAATTTGAAATTTCCCGGTGGGAAAAGTGCAATTTCTCCCCGGAAACGGCCTAGATTAAACACTGAACCAGCCTATATAGATGACGTCAAGTACATGTAATGTAATATAGCATTTATACAGCGCCTCTTGTATTTCTACTTAGAGGCGCTCGCGTGCATCCAATCTACGAATTACAGCCTAATTTTCATCCGCTTCCTGTTCTGTGACTTTCTGGTCTCGTTTCTAACCAATTTGTTGACTAAGTGCACACTAAGTGTCTTTTCTGAAAAGTATCTTATGCAGGGTTATGTCGGCGAATGGCCGTCTTATCAGTGGCGTAGCCAGGCCTGAGGAGAGGGGTGCAGCCGGTACATTGTACCCGGGGTCCATGGAGTTTTCAGGGGCACAGATCAGGTGACGATAAGGTTTTCTGTTTTGTTTTTTTTCTTGTCAGGGTGTTTTTTTGAGAATTTGCAACGTTTTTTGCTTGTCAGGCTGTTTTTGGAGTTGATAACGTTTTTTTTGCTTGTCAGGTTTTTCGGAGACTTGATAAATTTTTCTTAAGGGCCCGCAAATTTTTTGTTCTGGGGCCCGGAATTTCTCTCGGCGGCCCTGGGCGTAGCGAGGCAATGTGCCGCCCGAGGCGAGAAAAGAGTTCCGTCTCCGAAATTTTCCAGACAAGCAAAAAAAACGTTTTCAAAAGCAAAAAAACCTGATCAAAATTTTTAAAAATCGAAAATCTCGAAAATGCCGCTCCAAGGGCAAGTGCCGCCCGGGGCGGTTCGCCCCCACTACCCCCTCGCTACGCCACTCCGTCTTATCAACACTAGACATTGCTTGACATTTCGTCGACACACGATACGTGACGGCGAATCGCCGTGTCGGCGAGTTGCCTAATGACCTCGGAAACGTTACCGTGTACAGTATCTTGCATTAAGGCTATTAGGTTACTGAAACATGAAACAGAAACATAGATCTTAAAACGAGAAGACGAAAATAGACTGCCATAGCATCAACGAAAATTCTTTTAATGTGTTTCCGTGCATTTTTAATTTTCGGACGTGGTTTTGAGGGTCAAACTCCCCTGGGCTGCTGACCAAAATTTTTTAAGCTCCATAGGCGTGACGACCTTTTTGAAAGACATAGGATAGATAAGCCTACATAGGATGATCTTTTTTTGTCAAGATTTTTCGAAAGTTAAACCACCTTCCGGAAATCCAGGCTACGCCACTGACTTGATTTATTCCTCCAAAGTCGTGAAAAAGGTCATCACCGCTTTTTGCTACTTGATTTATTCCTCAAAAGTCGTGAAAAAGGTGATCACCTGTTTTTGCTACTCGATTTACTTATCCACAGTCGTGAAAAGTCTGAGAAGCGAAAAGAGGTCGTCGCCAGTTTTTAAACTCTAAATAGAGACCTCGCGACTACAGTGTAGGCTACTTTGCCCATGGAATTTCTCGGAATTTCTCTCAGCGGCCCTGTGCGGCGTGTATATGAATACATTGTGCCGTAGATAAGAGAGCATTGACGCTCTTAGAACGATTGTAGGCAGAGACAAGAGACAGTCACGTACCGTCGGCGGATGCTACTATTGCTTCGTATGCAGTCGGCATGTTAAGCCGGCGTCCACTTGAATAATCGTTCTTGTAGGTTTCAATAGAGTCGAATGGTCGGTAGAGGATGAACGGATGAGGTCGGCGTATACCTATGCTGCTGATTGCGTTGCGTTTTATTCGAGAAATTTGGCTCGAAATTTTTTACTCTATTGGATAAATTGCTTTAGGATATAAATGAATAAATATAAAAATGCAGGCAAATAGATAGACAGATAGATAGGCCTAAATATATTGATAGATACGTTAATAGATACACTGATAGATTGAGAGATACATTGATAGATAGGCTATACATTGCCAGATGAGTTGATAGAAATACTGCGTCAAAAAGATTTCAGTCATTTAGGTCACTGACTATTGAGCTGCACTGCGAAAAGGTTTGGAGTCTGTATTGCAGACGCTTATCTAAAGTTCCTTCGAGGTTAGAAACTTGCCGGCCTGTTCTACAATGGTCCGGTAAATTTGCCGGAAGGATGAGCCAGACTCCGAAAAGTATCCCATCGGTCCCTCAGCTGGATCAGATCTTTCTGTGGGACTACGACCTGGTCGACGACGACGACGACGACGTGACCGCCTCGTCGTCGGGCACCTCCGGCGGGCCCGGCTACGACCTGTACGACACCGCCAGCATACCCTACCCGGGCGACCTGAAGGACGTTCCGCCGCTGGAGACCGGCTTCAAGATCGCATTGTACGCCGTCATCATGACGCTGGCTCTGATCGGAAACGTTCTCGTCGTCGTCATCGTCTACCGAAGCAAGAGAATGCACACGACGACGAACTACTACCTGGTGAATCTGGCGATATCCGACCTGGCGGTCACGCTGTCGTGCTCCTGGGTTCACCTCGTGACCGACCTGACCGAGGGCTGGACGCTGGGGGCGTTCTTCTGCAAGTTCAACAGCTTCGTCCAGGGTAAGACGCCAATTTTTACATCGTTATGTATCTGCTAGCGAAAAAGGTTAATACAATAACAACTACTAATAAGCTTACTACTGCTACTACTGCTGCTACTACTACTACTGCTACTACTAGTAGTAGTAGTAGCAGTAGTAGTAGTAGTAGTATAGTAGTAATAATAATAATAATAATAATAATAATAATAATAATAATAATAATAATAATAATAATAATAATAATAATAATAATAATAATAATAATAATAATAATAATAATAATAATAATAATAATAATAATGGGTTTAAGTGTTTTATCTGGGTTAAAATCACTTTCCCTCATACAACCCTCTCTGTCAGCTTCTGGTTGCCGGAGAATTGTATTGAAGACGGGTATCCTGGTTTTTTTAAAATACTGCAGTCTGGCCAACCTCAATATTTAAAATCTATGTTAAACCACCAGAAACATTGTCATTCAACAAGGTTTGCTGATTCATTGTTAAATGTACCTAGATTCCTAGAACCAACACTGAAATTGGGATGAGAGCTTTTTCTATTTCTGGGCCAAAAATCTGGATCTCTCCGCCTCTGGTTGTCAGATCTTCTAATAAAATGAGTATTTTCAGATCTAGGCTTAAAATACATCTCTTCCAATTAGCATTTCCTCCATAGTCTGTTTTCAGTGGCGGTTCCAGAATTTCTTGGTGGGGGGCGATGAAATGAATTCATAGGAAGTTGGTGGGGGAAGAAAGGAGAGAGAAAAAATGAACAAACTTTGCCGAAAAAGAAAAAGGCTGACAAGCAACATACTGTAAGGCAATTTTTCTCGAATTTGACTATAGTTTGACCGATAAATAGGTTGACAAGCAAAATGTCATCCGCAGTTTTTCCCTTCATTTTACTTGACTTTTACCCAAAGATAGTTTGACGTGCAACATTTAAAAAAAAGTGCGGTGAGGGATGCATCCCCACTCATCCCCCACGTGGAACCGCCTCTTGACACTGTCTCTGTCTTACTCTCTCCCTCTGACTGATCTCTGGAATGACCTGGTCTTTTGCGAATGGATTTGAAGTACCATCGATTTATACCCTTGGCTGTTATAAATGGTGCTTTGATGGTACTCTGTCATTTGAGCCGCACTTAAATGATGTGATCAGGCGATGCCACTTTCAACTGAGAAGGATACGAGCAGTCCGGCGCTATCTACCTGTATCCGGTGTGTGGTTCACTTGGTCAAGGCCTTGGTGCTAACGAGGATTGATTACTGCAATAGTGTGTCGTTGGGTCTCCCGGTCAATAAACTGGATCGCCTGCAGTCTGTTCTTAATCTGTCGGCGAGGATCGTGTTCGGATGTCGTTGGTGCGAGCACGTAACTCCACTTCTCTGGGATCGTCTTCATTGGCTTCGAGTCCCTGAGCAGATTGTGTTCAAGAGATGCTGGCTGACGTACAGAGTGCTGCACGACCCGTGCTGTCCGGAGTACCTCGCCTCTCTTGTAAAGAGACCGCAGTGCAGTGATAGGAGATTGTCGCTCCGTTCGAGTCGTAGGGTCAAACTTCAGGTTCCTCCTCCATCCAAGACTGCTAAGTTTGGAGAGAGATCATTTACACACGGCAACGCCATCTTGTGGAACTCTCTTCCCGACGATGTCACCACGGCTAATACTCCTGAGCACTTCATCAAGAGCTTAAAAACGCATCTGTTTGGGTTGGGTTATAGTTGAGATGTTAAAGCGCTTTCGTTGTGGGCCTCAGCCTTGTTACAGCGCTATAGAAATCGTCCACGAATGAATGAATGAATGAATGAATGAATGAATGAATGAATGAAGGAAGGAAGGAAGGAATTAAGGAAGTGCACAATTATTATTATTAGGATCGAGATGATATATATGAGTCAGCAGCATTAAACTCTGCAATTATTGGCTGTAGTTGTAATCTAATAGTCCCTGAAATTGCTACATTTACAGTATTTATGATTTATGAGTATATCATGAAATGGACGGTTTCGACTGAAACACGAGCAACATGGCTAATTAATCCGGCCCAGGGTATGGTCGTCAATCCTCATTGCTGAGGGTCGAAGGCGACTACAAAATTCTCCATTCGCCCAGTGTTTAATCTAGACTCCTGGACTCTTGGGGGGAAACTGAAAAATCCGGGGGGGGACTGACAAATCCGGGGGGAGGGAATTCTGCTAGGGGGCTGCTGTTAGTCCATGTAGTATGCCAAAATTTCCGGGGAGAATTTGAAATTTCCGGGGGGAAGGGCGATTTTCCCCCCGGAAACGGCCTAGATTAAACACTGCACGCGCCTCTGTCTTTCGCTGTTCCGATGCAATTGTGTGATTGGTTTCCCCGTCCATTCCACGAAATCATCCATCCATCCATCCATGCATCCATCCATCCATGCATCCATCCATCCATGCATCCATCCATCCATGCATCGCCTACGATTTGCTTTCCCGTAAATTGAATTGCCAAGAGTTTTGAATTACCTGAATATAGACTATACAATATCAATATATCATTCTGATTAAACATTTATTTTAACCCCTTAACTGGGTGCCCCGAGTAACGCTCGTCCATTTTACATTGAGTTACAAATAGTTGCCCAGTTAAGGGGTTAATGGGATTTTGCCTCTAACGATGTAGGCCTATACTCAATGTCACAATGCCATCGCCGGATAATAGGGGCACCTAAACATGCTGATGTTTCAATTTTTAATACATTCTATCTTCGATCTGTCTCAAAGTTCAAACTAGGCCTATATACTGTATGTCTATAGTTTATGTTCACGACAACTACCGATATTGGGCCTACTACGTATCTACGTATGGCAGGCAGTCAGATTAAGACTTAGCTGTGTGTTAATCTGTGGCTAATAGATTAGGAAAAGACTGTCTTTAATACAAATGGATATCAAATTATATAAACTGCATGTTGCGTCTTTACTAACCCTCACAATATTATGCATGTCAGTATAAGTTAGGCCTATAAAAAACATTATCATAGCCACGAGGGAGATACATGGATCAGTCCATCAACTTATTCGAGCATAAATTTATGTCAGTTGGGGAGGGGCGCTTGGGGGACTTGGGGGCGGCAGGATGATTGTAGATATGCTGTCGTAGTCTGAAAGTATTCTCAAAATCCCCATATTTCACTCTAATATTGCGCTAAATATTATATAGTTCGTCCGCTGGGAAAGCTAACGACGTTTTCCAAAACCTCCTATAGTCGAATCTGTAGAAATGATGGCGCCCTCTGTTCTGGAACCCTGGCTACGCCAGTGAATATGCCATATATTAACTTTACATCACGTCTAAGACGGTTTTCTTTCTGCGGCCTAACAGCTTCTACGCAATATAAATTGATTTATAGAAAAAAGAAAAGAAGAACGTTTTCTCCATTATTTATAATTAGGGCCTACCCATTTATTATGCGCCAGATTGCGTGTCGGGCACGGACTTATTGTCTTTCTTGATTCCAAGTCGGCGCTTCGGATACTTTTCGTGAAACGATATGAAGATAATTTGTCATTTTTTTCGGTCAAAGACTCAAAGATGAAGAGGCCTAGAGTCAGGCAGTCGCCGAAGATATTAATGTGATGTGCGGCGAAAAAAGATCCGCATTCCTGCGTCGGGATTTTTATAGCGCCACGATGCGCGGAGAAAAGCGGCTTATACCGTAGACTGTACTTCCGGCGACGGAGGAATTTGAAATTTGTCGCCGTTGCTCCATCGCGTACAAGGATGCTTGGACAAAAATGTCCGCGGACAAAATGTCATGGGGACAAAATGTCAGCGGACAAAATGTCACCCTAACTCTAACCTCCTACTAACCCTAACTCTAAACCGTGACTTTATGATGTGTGGGTATATGTATCCATAAAAATGTAATTATGTATATGTGCGCGTGCGTGGGTGTATATGTGCCAAGGAGAATTTGCTACTATTTCGCCGACGAAACCATGTAAAGATGAAAGCTTGGTCAAGGCAAGAAAACAGAGACATCGACCTATACACGCACCGAAGATATTTTAGTCAGGATGTTTATAATTCTTGGTTTTCTTTGCACAAGATTGTTAGATTGTTCAAAATCAGTGACGTAACCAGGATTTCCTGAAGGGGGGGTTTGGCTTTGACTTTTGACCGTAACCAACTTTCGAAAAAGACAAGCAAAGAAGGTCATCCTTGTCTTTCCTTCTTAAAATGTTTACTTTGCAGATGCTGACAAGCAAAAAAGGTCGTCACCTAACAGCGCTTAAAAAATTTGGGTCGGCAGCGCCAAGGGGGGTTGACCCCCAAAACCGCGTCCGAAAATAAAAAATGTATGTAAACACATTAAAAAATTTTCGTCCGCACCCAAGGGGGGTTGTAATTCCCAAAACTCCCCCTTGGCTACGCCACTGTTCAAATTTATACTCCGCCTTCGTGCTGCAGTATAGCATTCCGATTTGACTTCTAGACTCTATATTAAAAATAAAATTCGAGGTTACAACCATGGTCTATTGTGTTGCATATTTTCTTATATATTTTGTAAAAACAGTTTTAACGGGCTTTAGTGGAATTCTAATGGCGTGACGTATACTGTAAACATGAGAATGGTTCCAATCACCTAAGCCTCTGTTAAATTATTTTCGCAAAATCGAAAGATACCTTCAAAGATTTCGAACCCGAAAATAAGGTCGTAAAACGTTCGAAAAGCCGAGAGAACCTCGTTATCGCACCGCAGATTTATGTAGCGCCGTAAACACATCGTCCCGCCAAAAATCTCATCTTCCTCGCGGAAACAAGTTAATGACGGTTTCGCCCAGTAGGGCGTCTGGCTATAGGGGAAGAAAAGATTTCGCCTGGCGCTGTATATAGACTATATGGCTACTTGAAATTGAGTATATACGCGAGGTTAGGTCGTAAAGACCGCTGGAGTCTTGGCATTGCGATCGACCATTATCTACGTGTTTCTGTGAATGCAAGGTATTCGGTGTCCTCCATAAAGGAACCAGCTAATACGAAAAGAAAGTCACCGGAGAAAATCCTTGATTATAGCGGCTGCATGGAGATTACCGTTTGCCGTTAAGACCAGCGATCTTAATTGGATTGTAAAAGTTTCGGGTAAACAGACGATAAACAGACGATGGGCCTACATTTAAGATGCCCCAGAGTCCACAGATGTCTTCTTCCGGATGTTAAATAGTCTGTTAGGTCTTCCGAGGAACTGAGTACCTTCAAAACAAGACTTAAAACACATCTCTTCCAGTTGGCTTTTCAACCATAGTCTGTGTGTATCCTTTTGTTATTGTTTTGGATCTTAAACTCACATGCCACAACCTGCACATTTTTTCCCCGAGTCCATCTTGGGGGCTGTCCATAAACGACGTCCCGCACTTAGGGGAAGGGACTCAAACATTTGTGGCGATGTGTGACGACGGGGAATGAGGGATTTCAAGAAATGTGACGTCACGCAACACTAAATGACCGCCCTCAAGGATTCGCCGCCTGATTTTCGCCACGCGGAGAATTTTTCCCAGCATCCATGCGGTCCTTCAACATCTTTTCTGCGTTTTCGCTGACTCTTCGACGGAACGTCTTCTTGCGGAAGACCGCCTTCTGAAGGGTTCACTGCCCGATTTCAACACGGCAGCGAACTCTTTTGTGCCATCTGAGCGGACTTTCCCTCAAGACAAACAATCTTCCGTTCCACGTCGATTTGTCAGCGTTGTTGACAGCGCCTTTGACTTTGGCCTTGCCATGCTACGGCGCTATAGAAGTTGTCCAGAACCATAACCATAAATATTTTTATTAATACCGCAATGTTATGTTACCGCAAAGTTAAACTCACTTACACATATAATTATTATACTTAATTTTTAAAAAGAATTTGAAAATGTTTCTCAATATTGTTTCAACTATAATAATAATAATTATAATGCGTTTTTTCAAACGAATTCATTGCAATTTGTATTTGTATTGTATTCCAAGACAATTTATATAGCGCTGTAACATAGTTAAATACCAAAATCAAAAGCGCTCTAACAACGCTGACATGTTAATGAAGGTCCGAAAGTGGCGATGTTAAAAAATACCTGCTTCATTCAAGATTTAAGTGATTGAAACATTACTTTTGACATGGGAAAGATAACAAGATATGACGGAGGGGTTAACGCGTTGTGACGTCATATTTGAAGGGTCTGACTCTTTTGTGACGACGTGTGACGAGGGGAGGAGGGAGTCAAAAAAACTGCCAAAATCGTGTGACGTCATTTATGGACGGCCCCTTGTTACTTTTGCATTGTTTGTCACCTACACGGGTGTTCGGTATTTTGGAGACAGGTATAGGGTAACCCTATAGGTCTATGATCACGTGCTCAAAGTCAGTTTTCGCAGTTTCTTTTCTTCCTACGCTGAGTAGAGAGCAAGGTCACAGAGTTTGTTGGCGGCGTCCCCCCTCTAGTGGTGCCGTGCCCCTGGGTACGCCACCGTTTCCTGTTCGTCAATTTTTGAACTTCGCAGAGCTTTATCTTATCGCCAACGCAGTGCTATATACAGTGGCGGCTCTAGGATTTGGCAAGTGGGGGGGGCCGTTGGGGTGGCAACTTCTAATCATGGGGGCCAACCATTTGTTGTTTAATGTATGTAGCATTAAGTATAGGGTCCCAACTGGGGGGCCACTGGGGGGCCAGGCACTCAATAGGGGGGCACGGGCCCCCCTGCCCCCCCCCCCGGTGGAGCCGCCACTGGCTATATATACGAAAACACATCGTCAGAATCAGTGGCGTAGCCAGGATTTCCGGAAGAGGGGTGGGGGTGGTTTTGATCATAACTAACTTCGAAAAATCTGGACAGGCAAAAGAAAAAAAGAGTCATACTCATCTTTCCTCCTGCACTTTTTCCATTTGCAGACGTGCTGACAAGCAAAAAAGGTCGTCACCTTTCATCTTTACGCTCCGTGGCGCTTAGGAATTATTTTGCGTCGACTTCCAAGGGGGGGGGTTATGACCCCAAAACCGCGTCCGAAAAAAAGTATGGAAACACATTAAAGAAAATTTCTTCGGCAGCCAAGGGGGGTTTAACCCCGCCCCTAACCCAACCCCTTCCCTTTGGCTACGCCACTGGCCAGAATAAAACGACTCTCATTTGTTGAAATTCTGAAACGATCGTAATTCAAGTGCGTCGTCCAGCAGTTAGAGTTGGACCATAGACCTTTCGGATATACACCTGAAACATTTCAGTCTCTATGGTCACCGCGGTGCAAGAGATTCGTCCAACAATCTGACGGATTTTCGCTCGGCTCAGAACTGTTGCCACCTGCGCTTTTATCGCCGACCATATGGCCGCAGGTATTCTGGACGCGGCCAGTGCTTCCGCCGCCTGGTGCCGGACTGTCGCACGGAACAGGGTCATCAATCTCTTTCCCCTTAACGAGCCATGTTTCGAATCGGACAAAAAGGAAGCGGTTCGTCTCCTGCTGCCACAAAACGTCAGATCACCACGTGTTATTCGGAACGCTCTTTTTCTTTGGGTTGACATTCGACATGTTCTGTAAATTGACGTAAAATACAGTGGTGCCCGGAAGTCCGGAATAAGCTACTGTTTCTAGGTTTGCTTTCTTTTATTCTGCGTCGAGGCCTACTTTTCTTTTCTTTTCATCTATTTTCTTGTTATTCCATGTCTTCCTTTCCACAAATCAATGCAGTACAACAAAAATTGCAAATTTAATCGCAAAATTACTTACAAAAAGAGTAGGTATCGCAGTGTTTTATACAGGCCTGTTAGGAGGAGAGATTCCTCCCCCCAAGCCTCAAAATTCCCCCTAAAATCCCAGCACTTACACAAATTTACACAAATTTTGCATTGAAATGTGTCATTTCCCCTCCAACCAAGTCGATCCCCTCCAAAGGCCTCAATCCCCCCCCCCAAGGCCTTGAGTCTGGAGAAAACACTGAGGTGTCGCCACTGTAGACCGGGGACATAATACGAAACTGTATAAAAAACGGATTGGGAGGAGGCACAAACAGCATTTGAAAAAGTGCTAGATTGGTCGACAGATGGAATGGATTGGATGAGACCAGAGTATTGGCTAATAGTGTAAATGCTTTCAATAGAAATCTATGTGATATAGAACACTACTGTAGATGCACAGTATGCCTATTAGACTGCAGTATTGAAATGGCATTTAATTGTTTCGTATTTTAAATTATGTTTGTTTTATTTTTACCTCTTTAAGTGACCACGATGGCGCCGGGGGGCCTCCATGGAAATATTTGTACCGGGCCTCCAAAAAGTAAATCCGCCACTGTATAAACCCCTGTTATTATTATTATTATTATTATTATTATTATTATTATTATTATTATTATTCTCATTATTATTATTCTCATTATTATTATTCTCATTATTATTATTATTATTATTATTATTATTCTCATTATTACTAGAAAGATGCTCGCTTCGCTCGCTTCGCTCGCAGTGCAGGATAATACTAATCCAATACCTATACCTAATACCCAATCATTGAATTCATGCTGAACAACATTTCAATGATCGCCACCTATAGCCAAGCTCTGCGCCACGTAATAATTAGGCCTATGTACGTTAAAATCACGCAACTGTGGCCATTTGTGACGCTGTACACGTATTTTTGTGTACGCTAAAACTACCTCAGGCTGCGGACAATTGTTACCAATAGCAACGTCGTCGCACGCCCAGCCCTCTGACGCTGCAATGACTCGACTAAACCGGTTCTACGAACAATTGTTACCAATAGCAACGTCGTCGCACGCCCAGCCCTCTGACGCTGCAATGACTCGACTAAACCGGTTCTACGAACAATTGTTACCAATAGCAACGTCGTCTTCGAACATCGTCCACCAACGCATCGCGACGTAAGGACTAAACGGTCTACCAATAGTCAACGCTCGCCCACCAACGCATCGCGACGTAAGGACTAAACGGTCTACCAATAGTCAACGCTCGCCCACCAACGCATCGCGACGTAAGGACTAAACGGTCTAAAAAGTCTACCAATAGTCAACCAATCAGAACGCTTGAAGGTAACAGACAGAGAGACATACAGATAAGGATTTTAATATTATAGATTATTATTATGAAAGATGCTCGCTTCGCTCGCGCTCGCTTCGCTCGCAGTGCAGGATAATACTAATCCAATACCTATACCTAATACCCAATCATTGAATTCATGCTGAACAACATTTCAATGACTGTACATACGCCACCTAGCCAAGCTCTGCGCCACGTAATAATTAGGCCTATGTACGTTAAAATCACGCAACTGTGACCATTTGTGACGCTGTACACGTATTTTTTGTGTACGTTAAAATGTACGTTGCAACTACCTCAGGCTGCGAACAATTGTTACCAATAGCAACGTCGTCGCACGCCCACCCGCCCACCCCTCTGACGCTGCAATGACTCGACTAAACCGGTTCTACGAACAATTGTTACCAATAGCAACGTCGTCTTCGAACATCGTCCACAAACGCATCGCGACGTAAGGACTAAACCGTCTACCAATAGTCAACGCTCGCCCACCTTGCAACGCATCGCGACGTATAAGGACTAAACGGTCTAAACCGCGTCTACCAATAGTCAACCAATCAGAACGCTTGAAGGTAACAGACAGAGAGACATACAGATAAGAATCTTAATATTATAGATTATTATTATTATTATTATTATTATTATTATTATTATTATTATTATTATTATTATTAACGAAGAACTTATATGTAACAAGAACAGTTAATTCTGCTTGAATGGTTATTTGTTAGGATAGAGATTTCTTTAGGCTTGTTTGTGAAGTTGTTATCTTAGAATCTCAGAATGATTAATGGTCAGAATTACATCTGATATAATTTGCGTTTGTATATATTGAACCTTTTGGCTATTTTTAGGGTGGAATTTCGTCTTGCGCTATAGAAGTGATAATGCTCGGCATAATCGAGTCCTAATTAATCGTATTCGCTCTATTGAACAATACCGCGACCCAAATTAAGAATGTCGATACCGATATAAAAAGGGATTGTAATATTATTTTTGGAAGCCAACATGTTCTTTCAAACGGGCATTTTTGTATCAATGCAGCTGAGAAAGCTCTTTCCTTCCAAGGCTGTAATAAATCGAACGACTGAAGAAGGAACTACAGTAGAACTTCGTTATAACGAACTCGGCTATAACGTATACTCGATTATAAGTTATAACATGCAGCATTCATTTCATTTCATTTCATTCTTGGACGATTTCTATAGCGCTGTAACAAGGCTGAGGCCCACAACAAAAGCGCTTTAACATCTCAACTATACCCCAACCCAAACAGATGCGTTTTTAAGCTCTTGATGAAGTGTTCCGGAGTATCAGCCGTGGTGACGTGATCAGGAAGAGAGTTCCACAAGATAGGGTTACCGCGTGTAAATGATCTCTCTCCAAACTTGGCAGTCTTGGAGGGAGGAGGAACCTGAAGTTTGACCCTACGACTCGAACGGAGTGACGATCTCCTATCACTGCACTGCGGTGTCATTAGAAGAGAGGCGAGATACTCCGGACAGTACGGGTCATGCAGCACTCTGTACGTCAGCCAGCATCTCTTGAACACAATCCGCTCAGGGACTCGAAGCCAATGAAGACGATCCCTGAGAAGTGGAGTTACGTGCTCGCACCAACGACATCCGAACACGATCCTCGCTGACTGATTAAGAATAGACTGCAGGCGATCCAGTTTATTGACCGGGAGACCCCACAACACACTATTGCAGTAATCAATCCTCGTTAGCACTAAGGCCTGAACCAAGTGAACGACACCGGATACAGGTAGATAGCGCCGGACTGATCGTATTCTTCTAAGTTGAAAGTGGCATCGCCTGATCACATCATTTAGGTACGGCTCAAATGACAGAGTACCATCAAAGAGGACCCCCAGCAGCCTCACACACTCTGAGGGGACAATGGCAGCATCACCCATCACGAACGGTTTACGACTCACTAGCGTCCTTCTCCGAGGGGTGGTGACCCAGATAAACTCCGTTTTTCCAACATTAAGGGCCAATCGATTTTCCTCCGCCCACTTCGAGACGGCAACGTACGGTCCTGTGTGACGAGCTACCGAATTGGATTTTATTGGATACTGTAGCGTCGCAGCAATTTTTTTGGGGGGTGTCCATTTCAGAACAAAGGTCAGTCCCGGGATAAAGTAGACATATTGAGCCCTTAACTCCGTTAAGTCGGGCGAGCAAAAAATCATCGCCAGTTTTACGAGACATAGAAAGTCATTTGGTTCAATTATTTTGCGCCCCCACCACCCCAATTTTTTGGGATGCCCAGGCATCCCTAGGTAGGCTTCCATTACGCGATGCCTCTGATTGGGTATGACCAGGGCGCGATTTGCGGGGGGGAGGGGGAATCTTCCCCCTTCCCCACTGCCCAACTGCATCCCCCCTACTGCTACATTCCCCACCACTACACCCCCCACTGCTACAGTTTCCAACAACTACATCCCCCCCCAAGCTCGACATATCCCCCCACTGCTCCAGGTCACAAATCGCACCCTGGCCATGACGTACCTCGGATATAGCGTGCTAAATTTACAGACCAGCTATATGGCTTACGTTATAACGATGCTGCACTGTACGTCGAATTTGCTGTGTGTGTGTGTGTGTGTGTGTGTGTGAGTGAGCGAGTGTGAGTGTGGGCCAAAGATCTTTAAATATTTCCTGTGAGATTTACTTCGATCGAGATGGTCGCTGTGAGTTCCCGAAAGCAAACCAAACACCTTTTGTGTTTTACAAATGGAAACTGGCCCAATTTTCACAAATACAAGACCAGGTGTCGATTGTCAGCGTACTCGAACGAACGTATATGACCCGGCGCTGATCTTCGTGTACTAGGCAACAGTGGCGGCTCTAGGATTTGGAAAGTGGGGAGGCCGTTGGGGTGGCAACTTCTAATCATGAAGGGCCAACCATTTGTTGTTTAATGTATGTAGCATTAAGTATAGGGTCCCAACTGGGGGGGCCACTGGGGGGGGCAGGCTCTCATTAGGGGGCACGGGCCCCCCTGCCCCCCCCGGTGGAGCCGCCACTGCTAGGCAAACAGCGACGCGGATGGGTAACGTCACTAACCTAGAGTAGTTTGTCGTCGCCTTCTCTAGACCCTGCGTTTTACCTTCGCAGCTTAAAGCCTCTACCACTACCTCTACCATCGCACTCTGCTACCGAAACCTTAATTATTGGACCAAGGTTTGTGCATTTAACAGCTTCACGTCCAGTCCTGTTCAATAAGAATGCCTGATTACAGCACTTCTAATAAGCATCTCTTCCATCCAGCGCCCAGGACGTATTAAATATTACGTCCAAAATATGGCTACTTGCTGGGCTCGGAATGTATGCTATATATATATATACATACATATATATATATATATATATATATTAATGCCCTCAGTACTTCATTCCCCGAGGGACTTATGATAATATATGTATATATATATACACACACACACACATATATATATATATATATATATATATATATATATATATATATATATATATATATATATATATACGTCCTATATTCTATGGACTGTAACGCAATGATTGGCCCACCAGCCAGAATAATCAGACCAGCACTGATTATGTTTTAAATTAAGCTGCCTTTATATATATATATATATATATATATATATATATATATATATATATATATATATATATATATATATATATATACGACGCCTTCAGTTATTTGCGCTGTAGAGGCGCTGATCAAATCGTGTCTCTTCGAAATGCGGATTTTGTTTTTGCCAAGAGAATCAGCTTTTGAGAACCGTTTGTAGTCCTTGGATCAGAAAATCGGTCGTTCGTCTAAGCCACACAATAATACCTTTAAAATCAGCAGGTGACAATGTAACATATTGTTTCGGGCTTCTTTTAGTTGTTCGACAGTGCAAAGACCGAGAAAAGCAGCTGTTGACGTGAAAGTGTGATGAAATATTTTGCGGATAATAATAATTCTTCGTTCGCGTCGAATTTCTAAATTAGGGCCGAAGACTAAAAAGTTAGCAAGTTTAAATCCCATCTTCTAGTGTCAATAACTAAATCCAGACCACCGTTCAGACGATGCTAGAAAATTCAAGCCAATAATAATAACAACCCTCGATGTATTTATATCCCTTCTTCTCTACCCTCCTCTTACTCTATTTTCTGACTTTCATTTCCGCCCAGTTTCTTATCACTCCTCCTCCCTCATAATACGCTACTCCTCCCTAATTCTTCTTCTTCTTCCTCCTCCTCTATATTCCAGTGGCGGCTCCAGGATTTGGCATGTGGGGAGCCGTTGGGGTGGCAACTTCTAATCATGAAGGGGCCAACCATTTGTTGTTGAGTATGTAGTATTAAGTATAGGGTTCCAACAGGGGGGCCACTGGGGGCCAGGCACTCAATAGGGGACACGGGCCTCCCCGGGCCCCCTGTGGAGCCGCCACTGTTCACGAGTGGCGCTATACAAATATTCTGTTACTTTACATTACAGAATATTGTTGTTCTTTCGCTGAGGGGAGAACTCGTTCGTAACCTAATAAGAAACAGTTGACGGAACATCTTTGGGTTCTGTTGTTCAAGAAATTCGTTGCATATAAGCTCTCTGTGATTACAAAGAAGCATTTGACCGCAGGAGAAGTCAATGTTCCTTTATTACGAAAAGGGTCCGACTAAGAAACCGGATATATATATATATATATATATATATATATATATATATATATATATCCTCGCCTCCTTTTCTTCCTTCTCTTCTGAATTTCTTAAAGTACGCGTATATATTGTGGCTCGACAGAGAAAAAACAAAACAGATATACACGAGAACACTGTCTTAACTAGGCCAGCGATATATAGACAACTGCAGAACTGACTTCGCTTACAAATCTGTCTGTCAGTCTGCCTGTCTGTCTCTCTCTCATTCTCTCTCTCTCTCTCTCTCTCTCTCTCTCTCTCTCTCTCAAACAGGTAAAATCAAATTTTGGAAACCCAAATCTACCTCTATTGGCTGCAGATAATTAATATCTATTATATCCCGACATTGTGAACGGTTTTCTCCTTCCAGACCTTTTAAAGTTTTACTTTCAGTTTCATTTGTGGTGTTTAGTTTCTTTTAAGCCTCTATTTCAATTTCAGTTTTCCAGATTTAAAGTTTTAGTCTTAATTTCACTTAACTAAAGGAACACTATCATATAGTAATCTTTATTCGGGACAAGCAGAGCATCAAATACAAACAAAGAATAAAACAAATCAACTGAACTAATAACTAATAAACTAAGCAGTAGTAAACACACACTTTACACAGTACAGTCACTCATAGATGTAATAAACGTTTTTTACGTTTTTTTATTTTCCTGTTTTCTTAGGTTTTTAACGTTTTTTATTTTGCCGATGTTTTTTATTATAATAAACGTTGGCAAAATAAAAACACAGATTTTCTTAGACCAGCTACAAAAATTATCCTCCCTGTTATGACCACACCAGAAGAGTTTGTAGAGACTCTACTGATCTACACTTATTACAAAAGCGTATAATCCACTTACTAGGATGCACTGCTACATTGCTTAAAAATTAAATAGTAATATATGACAAAATATCGACTCAAAGTATATTTTTGCAAAATAAGACACGGGTTTCATCCTATTTATCAACCATATACAGGCAACAGTTATATTTTCAACATAAAAGAGAATTTGCATTCAGCTTAACCCTTTCCCAGCCATATATTTGTAACGTAATGCAAAATGGACGCATATGAGGTCAAAGAGGTAAAGAGGTCAAATCACTTCTCAGGTAACTAGATGATGTTTGTTCAATTGGTTTGAACAGGTGATAAGCAACAAAAGAGAAACAGACTGTGGCAAAACTAAACATGGTTCTTCGCAAAGAACCAGTTAACGGAAACACTTGGGAAGATCTGTTGCCACTGTCGAAAAATAACACCAGTCTATCTGCGGATTTTTGAAAGTATGGACAAAGTGACAGGTTATAGATTGTTATCCTATGCCTGTCTGGGCTCTGAAAACAGCAGCTTGTTCATCAAAAAATCATTGACCTTTCATCTTTTCCCCACATACTGATTAGAGCTGAGGAACATTGAGGGCACTGAAAACAACAACCTACATAATAGTACAGATCAGTGATTACCTCAGGCAGAGCAAACACTGTCCATAAGCTGATATATAAACCAGGTTGCCACACAGCTGTACTATAAAACAAGCTGGCTGTGCTAATCACCTGTGTAAATATTAGGGTTGCCAACTTTGACAAATTGCAATAAAGGACACCCGGTGCGGAAAAACCTTCATGGCACCCGGTGCGGAGAATAAAGGGTTAACTTCCTTCTAAAGTGCGGTGACAAGCAAAAAAGGTCATCTCCCTTCTGAAATGGGGTGACAAGCAAAAAAAGAAAATTTCAATTGAAAGGTGTGGTTTCATGACTTGATTTTTGAAATAAAGGACAAACCATGGTCCTTTATAAAAGCGATAAAGGACAAGGACTCAGAGGTGCATTAAAGGACTGTCCTTTGAAATAAAGGACGGTTGGCAACCCTAGTAAATATTACTCTTGAAAGATTATCTATCGATTTTTTTGACACTTTTCCTTTTCAAAAGCGCTGCATTGCCTATATTTCATTCGTTATATTGTTTCTGAAACACTAGACGGGTCATTATTCGTCTTATTTTCCCCCTCAGGGCAAGGAGGGACAATTATTGGACACCTGGATAATAGGCTCACATGGTCCTCCTCATGCACCTTAAATTGCTGCTTTCATTTGGACGTGTCACCTGCTCCAAATGCCTACTAGATACTGGACCGTGACTGGGCATTTAGACCTACTTATATGCAAAAATAGAGTCAGCATTATTGAGAAATAGGACCTAAAAAATAAAATTATTGTTTTTATGTCGTCATTGGTGTGTGAGTGTTTTATTACATGCTTATAAATATAGTTGTACTGCGTTATATTAGTAGTCAGCGTATTATTGCTGTTTATTTCATTCCACACTTTGCGCCACCTATGATGAATTTTTGAACCACCGCGAGTGGGTATGGCACAGAAAAATATCGGTAACGTTTTCTATTCAACGTTTTTAAACGTTTTTTTTTATTTCTGCAACGTTTTTTAACGTTTTTAAAATTATTTTTCTAACGTTTTTAACATCTATATGCAGTCACTATCACTGCCCATCCCACCAGTCTCTGCCCGCAGACAAATTCTAGCAACGCACTCGGCAAAGTACAGCGGCTTTTTGCATATCCATTGACAAAGGACGCTTGTCGCTTTTTTACAACAACGTGTATACTTTCTAAACCCGTCAAAACTCTAATACAATCAACATTGTCTATACTCGAGTGAGCTATTAATATCATTCTCTCGTGGCCAAGTAGGACCTAGTGCTTGTCGTTTCTTAATATAACCGCCATCTTGGAGAAAATTGAACAAATGTTTGAAAATGGAAACGGGTAGAAACCTAAACTCGCTATACATTTTCGACGTCCTCGGTTTCAGGGTGTCTACAGCAGAGATGCCCATGGGTCAATTTTTTAGAACCCAATCCAACCCAACCCATCAAATCTCCAACCCAACCCATCAAATCTCCAACCCAACCCAACCCATGCCGATAATAGGTTTGCTTGACCAAACCCAACCCACTGTAAGACATTACAGTTTCTTAAACCATGACTTATTTTCTGACCCAACCCACCGTTATTATGGAAATGTCTGACCCAACCCAATCCAACCCAACTCAACCCATGGGTTACCCCAACCCATGGACATCTCTGGTCTGCAGTAAGCGTAAAAGTCTTCTCACAGTCAGCGTGTGATGCTAGTACAGACATTTTTTCGTCCAAGTAAATCGACGTAATTGAGAAAAACGTGTAAGTAAGATGTGTTTGAGTTTATTTATGTGTCGCGATTCTGCAAGTGCTTAAATT